>CATIWO010081392.1:0-18605 GCA_949673435.1 Macaranga tanarius | reverse complement strand
AGAGATTTTAAATTGTGAAATTGAGAGAATGACAATGGAGATTTCTATCCGTGATGACGCATAGATATATAAAAAAGAAGTGACGATGTTGGTGGGTAGCATTGGCACGATGTGGCTTCTCAACCATATATGGCCGCCACTTGCAGGTTGTGGAGTTCTCACTAGTTTGACAAATCTTGATTTGGTTAATTAAAGTCACCAGCGAAAAAAAAAAAAAAAACTTTGAATAGCTTCTTGTTTAGGAAAATGCTAAAAATACTAAAAATATATTTAGGAAACACCAAAAATATATATTTATTAAATTCGAAACACGTTTTTAAGTTGGAAACATATTTTTTAATTTTTTAAACTTGTAGAAATGACAACAAACGTTTTTGAGGAGGTTCTTGAAGTTTCCAATACATAAACATTTTCAAAACATGGAAAGGTCTACTAGTTAAAATTTGAGTGTTTAAAGCATGGAAATCTTGACAGGGAGACTAAAAACTTATCCTTTTGTTATAAACATAACAAAAAATTATGCAACTATTTGGACCCAAAGTTTTTTCTTCTATATCATAATGATATGGTATCATTATTTGTTCTTACTTATCATAGCATGTTGTATAGTATCATTATTTGTTCTTACTTATCATATCATGTTGTATAGGTAATCATGTAAGAAAAAAATTTAAACTTTAACTTAACTTATATAGTAAAGGTTATGGAATTCACGAATTTAAACACATTTTATCTAAATTAAGAATAAAAAATATATTATTTTCTATTTAATAATAATAAAAAAAAATCAATATTGATAGATATTATCATGAGACTAATTAATTTTAAGAAAAAAAATTTTATCCATGCAAAGAAATAGTCAAGTCTTTAAAATATATAAAATATTTTCACTATTTTATTTCAGGAATTAATAACAGATAAAATTTTTTTTCTATTTTCTGTTAAAATTATAATTTAATTTATTTTTTTCTTAATAAAGATAGTCATGTAAACTAATTATTTACCAAATAAAATATCTAATCATACATACATATTAGCTAGTTATAGATAGTATTTAATAAAAATGAATTGAAGTAAATATAATATATCACTGCTCTCTTAATCCTTCAAGAGGATCATTATAAAATATAAAATTGAGGTCATTTTCCTTCCAAAACTTTAAATAAAATTACTCATGATACTTGAAAAAACTAATAAAAGGTTAATTTGAAATAATACCAATAAGATTACTTTCGAAAAATAAAAACTAATAAGTTATTAAATATAATAATAAAATGAATTTTAATTAATAAAAATGACCTAACTTTTTTTTATTTGTTGTTTGTAAAGTCACTACTTAATTTAATTAAAACAGCATAGTTTTAGATAAAACAACTTCATTTTGTGCAAAACTATATCATTTTGATTATTATAATATATGTTTATATAAATTCATATACAAAATATAATAAGTATATTAATATTATTTAACTCATTAATTTGACAATGATAATAATTGTTTTTATTTTTCATACTTTTAAGTTTAAATTGTGTTGTAATAGATATTCCACATTCTTATTTGTTAATTGAATTATTTGAAACTATATAATGTAAATTTATTATTTTAATATTTAAGTCCAATTAATTAATTAAAAATTTTGGTCCGGTATGGTTCGGGGCTAAAATTATTTGGTCCAGTATGATTTTTATATCTTTTGGTTCGGAACTTTGGTTTAGTTCAGTATTTTCTCCGTCCCGCGCTCAATTCTAGTTCGGGTTAACTAATGCACCAGCTGCCCTTATAGATCTCATGAATAGAGTATTTCAGAAATACCTTGACAAATTTATGATTGTATTCATAGATGATATACTAGTGCATTCCCAAAGTAAAGAGGAACATGAAGAATATTTAAGGATAATATTGCAAACTTCGAGAAGTGAGTAACTATTCGCTAAATTGAGTAAATGTGAATTCTGGCTGGATCAGATTATTTTCTTAGGGCATGTTATATCGGCAGAAGCTGTTTATGTAGACCCTAAAAAAGTTGAGGCAATAGTTAAATGGGAACAACCAATTAATACCACAACAATGAGGAGTTTCTTGGGTTTAGCTGGTTATTATTGCCGATTTGTTCAAGATTTCTCAATTATAGCAGCTCTATTAACAAAATTGTTAAAGAAAAATGTGAAGTTTGTATGGACAAAAGAATGTCAAAGAAGTTTTGAGAAACTTAAGGCGTCTTTAACTTCTACACTGATGTTAACTCTTCTTACTAGTGATGGTGAATTTGTGGTATATAGTAATGCTTCCAAGAAAGGATTAGGTTATGTTCTCATACAATATGGGAAGGTTATAGCATATGCTTCTAAACAACTGAGGTAGCATGAATCAAACTATCCTATTCATGACTCAGAATTAGCAGCTGTGGTGTTTGCTCTTAAGACTTGGAGGCATTATTTATATGGAGAGACGTGTCAAATTTTTACAAATCACAGATCTCTTAAATACCTTCTTAGTCAAAAGGAGTTAAACTTGAGGCAAAGACGATGGATTGAGTTATTAAAGGACTACGACTGTACAATAGAGTACCATCTTAGAATGGCAAATGTTGTGGTAGATGCTCTTAGTGGGAAATCCTATAGTAACTTAACTCATATCAAGTCAGTGCAATTTCCTTTATTTATAGAACATTAAAAAATGAATGTGGATATGAAACTGAACAATCAAGGAATATTGTTGGCAACTCTCAATGTTAGACCCATGCTGGTAGAAGGGGTTAAAGAAGCTCAAACTCAATATGCTCATTTATGTAAGGTTACTGAGGAGGTAAAAAGTGGGTTATAAACTGGTTTTTCTTTTAGAGAGGATGGAACTTTAATGCTTGGAGAAAGACTTTGTGTTCCAAATGTTGAAGAATTGAAGCAGAAGATTATGGAGGAGACACATTGTTCTGCGTACTCAATGCATCTGGATAATACTAAAATGTATCGTACACTTGAGAAAAGCTATTAGTGGTAGGGTATGAAAAGAGATATAGCAGATTATATAGCAAGATGTTTAGTTTATCAACAAGTAAAAGCCGAACATCAACTTCTATCGGGTCTTTTACAACCACTTCCTATTCCGGAGTGAAAATGGGAGCATATTACTATGGATTTTGTAATGGGATTACCTCGTACTCAGTAAAGATATGATTCAATATGGGTTATAGTAGAAATGCTAACTAAATCAGCTCACTTTTTATCAGTCAAAGTGGATTATTCCTTGGATAAGTTAACACAAGTTTATGTGAATGAGATTGTAAGACTTCATAGTGCACCAATCTCCATTATATCAGATAAAGATCCTAGATTTTGGCCCAGTTTAGATCAAGCTATGGGTATAAAATTGAAGTTTAGTACTTCCTTTCACCCACAAACTGATGGTTATTCGAAAAGAACTATCCAAACTTTAGAGGATATGTTAAGCGCATGTATGATGGAATTCAAGGGAAGTTTAGATAAACATTTGCCACTAATGGAATTTTTATACAATAACAAGCCTTGGCATGGCACCCTATGAAGCATTATATGGAAGGAAATATAGAACTCCAGTATGTTGGAATGAGGCAAGGGAAAGAAAACTAGTGGGACCAAAAATTGTATAGTTAACCACGAACAAAATTGAATTATTCCACAGTAGATTGAAGGTAGCTTAAGACAGATAGAAGAGTTATACTAACTTGAAAAGAAAAGACATTGAGTTTAATATTGGAGATAAAGTATTCCTGAAGATATCTCCATGGAAAGGTGTAGTTTGATTTAGGAAGCATGGGAAATTAAGTCCTTATTTTATTAGACCATATGAAGTAGTTGAAAGAATTAGACCTGTAGTATATCGGTTAGCTTTGCCTCTAGAGTTATCTCAGGTATAATGTCTTTCATGTATCCATATTGAGAAGATATAAAAGTGACCCCTCTCACATACTGCAACAACAACCAATAGAATTAAGGAAAGATTTGACTTACAAAGAAAAGCCCATAGGGATCCTAGCTAGAGAAGAGAAAGTTTTGAGAAATAAAGTAATTCCATTGGTTAAGGTTTTATGGAGTAATCATTCTAAGGAGAAAGCAACATGGGAGAGAGAAGAAGATAGGAAGATTCAATATTCCCATTTATTTTCTTCATATCATAAGTATGCAAATTTCGAGGATGAAATTTCTTAAGAGGGATAGAATTGTAATATCCTGCTCTAGAGGTTAACTAGCTAATAATAATTAATATGATTAGGAAATAAGTTCTGAAGACTTATTAGGTTATAGGGAGAAAATAGAGGGATTAAATAGTTATTTTTTTTTTAAAAAAAAAATATTATAGCATTCCCTCCAACCAAGTAACCTACATCATACATTTTTTTTCTTTCTTTCTTCTTCCTTCTCTACACAATTTTTTTCTAGCAAAACAACTTCTATTTTTTTTTTCCTTAAGCTTTCATCTATCCATTTCAATTCCTTTTTAAGCTTCTCATCTTCAATTCGAGCTTTTGTTGAGTTACAAATATTTTTGAGGTAAGTAAAATTTATTTGTTTTAACTCTAAACTTTTGATTTTTTTTTTAGAATTTAATTTTTTGATTGTAATGATTAATTTAGAGACTTTAGTGAGGCTAGAATATACCCTTTTAAGTGTATATCTCTTTAGAATGTCATGCTGGTGTTGAAACCTATAGGTTTTTATTGCTGCAATTAGTCTACAGACTGATCAGATGATGCCTCAATGTTGGGGAGGTGCCTTAGTGCGCTGAGGTGGTGCCTGATCGCTGAGGAGGCACCTGAATGGCTGTTTGATGCCACAAGACTCCGTCTGAAGCTTTTTCGGACCATTTTTAGGGCTTTAAACCATACTATCCTACCATATATCAAATGGGTTGAGTAGAATTTAGATAGAAAGCTCATAATCTTATGTTTTGCTTCTTAAATGTTAGGAGCAGTTTCAGTCATAGCTGTAGAACATAGGTCAGAGCCAGCTAGCTAATTCTTTAGTCCAGCGAGCTCAGGTGAGTGGTTAAATATTTAATAGTAGTTTTTGAAATTATACATATATGTATGTATAAAATGTTAAAGTATATATAATTTAACTGATGTTTCTTTACAAATAGACTTTTATCATATATTAACCTGCTATCATTATTTATAAATTATCTAGTTTATGTAATAGAAATTGGGAATATCTAGCAATATGTTTGTTATTATTATTATATACAATGATTATGTTTAGCAAGTATAATTTTACTTAGTATCAACATATGATTCAACAATTATATTTTTATTAGCAGTTTGATAAATGTGAATGCTTTAACTTATAGATAAGTCTATACACTCGTGATATGTATCATTTAGATTATACCATGATGACTGGTATCTTATCTCAACCTTATACATATATATTTATATCAGCAATATTACTCAGTAATTGTCTTTGGGGCAGCGCTTAGATGTACCTATAGCCTTGGAAGTGTACAACCGGGTGGTTAGCTATTTGGAGGTAGCTCTGCGCATACGACACTTGGGCTGCTTAGTGTCATCATGCACCTAATATGTCAGTAATTCAACATAATCTTTTTATTGTACATTTAATAATTGTATGGATTAAAATTATTATGAATATTCTCTCAGTTTTATAGCAACTATATAGCTAAATTGATGCAGTATTTCAGTTACCGGTAAGTTAGTTTATTAATAAACCATAAGGAATTATTTCAGTAGCTTTATAACTTCTATCAGAGTAGTTCTTGTATGATTATATAATTATTATAGAAAATAGCTCATCTTCCTACTTTATTTTATTTTATTTTATCCACTCTCTGAGTATTTTATACTCGCCCCTTTTTATTTAAAATTTTACAGATCATTTGGAGAATTAGTAATAGATGCAGGACCTAGTTTTGCTTGTCTCATTTAGGTGTCTAATGGAGGTTGATCCAATTATCTTAGTATTTTGTCCTTTAATCATGTTTAAGAGTACTCTATTATATAGTTGATAAACTTGTATTTAACAGTTAGAGATGTTTAAAGGAGACTTTGATATGTATTAATATATTAGCATTTTCAGGTGATTTAAATACCAAAGTTATTAGTAATATAAGTATATACATTATTCCATTCCCAGCAATAGTATTAGCCATCCATCAGCTAGTCACACATACTCCATAGCTAGCGGAGTGGGTATGACATAGGAGAAGTCAAAGAGCTAAGAAAGAAATATATACTTTTCCAAATTTTATATCTTCTCAATCCATTTTTTTTAGTTAAAGAAAATAGGTCTACAGTTCTTAGTAAATTACCAATTTTATTTACTGTAGAGAATGATCCAAAAACTTTTTAAGAAGTAATGTCTTATAAGGACTCGACGTTTTGGAAGAAAGCAATCAATGATGAAATGGATTCATTAATAAGTAATAATACATGGACCATTGTTGATTTGCTCCCGATTCTAAGTCGATTGATTGTAAATAGGACTTTCAGAGGAAATGCAATACTTATGGATCATTGCAAACCTTTAAATCTAGATTAGTAGCAAAATGTTTTAAGCAAAAAAAGGGTATAGACTATTTTGATACATGTGCTCCTATAGCTAGAGTGACATCCATTAGAGTGCTTTTAGCTCTAGCATCGATAAGTAATTTATATGTACATCAAATAAATGTTAAATCGGTCTTTCTAAATGGTGATTTAGATAAGAAAGTATATATAAAGAAATCAGAGGGCTTTGTTCTGCTAGGGAATAAGAATAAAGTGTATAAATTAATTAGATCACATTATGGTTTAAAGCAAGCTCCGATGAAAAGTTTGATTCTGTGGTTTTAAAATATGGTTTTTAACATAACAATACTGATAAATGTATGTATTCTAAATTCACTGAAAAGTTTGGAGTTATTATTTATATTTAGGGTTTAGGGTTTAGAGTAATTATTTATATTTATGTTGATGACATGCTTATTGTTAGAACTAATATGGATGGTTTTAGTGATACTAAAAAGTATCTATCCTCACGTTTTAAAATGAATGACTTAAACGAGGTACATACAATCTTAGGTATAAAAGTTATAAAGCATAGTGGGGTTGGCTCTTTATCAATCTCATTATATTGATAAAATTTTGAATAAATTTAGTCATTTAAATATTAAAAAGGTAAATATCTATTATATTATTTCCTCTAAATTTATGAAAAATAATGGTAGAACAATAACTCAAGTTGAATATGCAATTGCTATAGGTAGCTTAATGTATGTAATGCTTTATACAAGGCCTAATATTGCTTTTGTAGTTTGTAAATTGTCAAGGTTTACTAGTAACCCTAGTGTTGATCATTGGAAAGCAATAGTAAGGGTACTTGGGTATTTAAAGAAAACTATAAATCTCATATTATTTTATGATAGCTTTCCAGCTATATTGGAAGGAAATATTGATGCTAGTTGGATAACTAGTGTAAGTAATAATAAATCTATTTCTGATTGGATTTTTACACTTGGGGGTGGAGCTATTCCTTGGGCATTAAAGAAACAGTTTTGTATTACTCATTCAACTATGAAATTCAAATTTAAAGCTTTAACAGCTGTAAGTAAGGAAGCATATTGGCTGAAAAATTTATCATTAGATATTAAGTTGTGGCCATAACTGATGTCAGCCATTTCCTTATACTATGATAATTGATCAACCATGTCTAAAGCATTTAGTAAAATATACAATGGAAAGTCTAGACATATTATCTTAAGATATGAGTTTATAAGACGATTAATTTGTAATGGTATTATTACCATAGTGTATGTAAGGTCTTATAAAACTTGGTAGATCCATTTACTAAAGGACTCTTGAGAGATATGGTTAAAAATACTTCTGTCAGAATGGAAATAAAACCTTTTAATTAAACTTATCAATTAATAAGAACCCAACTTCTTATTAGCACTACCACTAATATAGAAGTTTAATGAGTAATAACAAGTTAATTGGTAAGTGGTGTTAAATAGTACTAATGTTGGTAATTTTAGTATTAGTTTATTTGGAGGATGAGTAGTTTACTCTTAATAAAGTTTAAATATATATGGATCAAAGTATAGATTAAGGAACTTCACTTATATAAACATAGGAAGTGGTGCCTCTTCAATAAAGTAATAAGACTTTGTAAATGTTCATGAAATTAGAATTGTAGTATAAGGCCATATTAGTGCTAAAATATTATGAACCTTAAAGAATTCAATATAGTTTCATGTGTACGATATTTCCGTTTCTAATATTAAGGAATCATAGTTTAAGAATTAATCACTATTAAAATTTATTATTAGTTTAAGATTTTGCCACTATCGATTTTCATTAGAATCTTGAAATATTTACACTAAGTAAAAGTTTAAATCGAAAAATATTTTTACTATGCATGCAACTGGAATTTAATACTTTATATTGCAAACTAAGTGGGGGATTGTTGAAATAATTAAATATAATTATAGTTTGAAGTATAAAGTATGTAAATATAAGAGAAATATGCTTAGGTAATTTTGTTTCTATGTGAAACAAGTGAAAAATATGTTGAAGACCAACATGAGTGTGTACATAACCGTGTTAAATTATGAATTTTTTTGGCAAAAAATGACATGATTTGGGACATGGGCGTGTTCCAAGCCGTGTTCATTATATTTAAAGATTTTAGAAGTAGACATGGGTACAGACACAGACGTGTCTCAGGGTGTCTTGTGAATATGGTTCGAAACATGAGCATGTTGCAGGGTGTATTCTAAACAAATATATGAAATAACTATTTTGAGTTACAATCATTCAATGAATGGTTATGTCCTTTCATTGAATAATTGTATCCCAAGTTAAAGAGTGCCTACACCTTTATATATACAATCTCTCCTACATGTTAACATGATTATCAAAAACCTTTCTTTTTTTCTCTTATATTTTATATATTTCTTGCAAGGATCTTTAGGAAAACTTTATAACTTTTGCTATCTAAAGTTTTCAGCCTTTATTGTATCTTAAAAGTGCTTTGCCAATAAAAATTCAGAGCAAACACATAGTGGAGGCAACAAACACTTAAAATAAAGTGACTAAATCACGCCTCAAAGCCTAAATTTATACCCACTGTCATAACACAGTACAGTTTGAAGCTTACATCTCATGATGCCTTTGGAGAGGAGTTACCACTTGACCACTCTCTCATTGGCTAATTATTAGTAATTTTAACACAAATAGGCTTTTGGTAAAAATTGAATAGAAAATATTGACATGTTATCTATAATATATTATAAAATTTACAAAATTATATTGGTATAAAAATCTAAATGTCTGTGATTTTTGATAATTTTATTCCTTTTTTCAATTTTGTTTAAAATATTCTACCATGTGATCAAAATCAAATAAAAATTATTGATATAACCTAGATTCACTTGTAATAAATATTTATGAAATACTGAAAAATTTAGAATACTTAGTGAAATAATTTTTATATTAAAAATATTTTTAATTTTAAAATATTATAATAATTTACCATAGTAAATTTAATTATTTTATTATTGTGTCACTACTTTTATTTAATTTTACTAAATAATATTTATATTAAAATTAATTAATTTGGCTAAATTAAAATATTTTAGCAAAACTTAAAAGTCTGGATAAAATTGATAAAAATTTCAAACATTTAGATTTTTTACCTCAACATTTTCATTTAATTTTGATCGAATAATTAATTGTGTTAAAATTAACAAATATTTACTAAATTAGGATTTTTTTTGTTACCAAAATTAAAAGATTGGGATGTAATTGCAAAAGGTAATAAGTGTTTCGATTTTTTACACTAGTATGCCTTTGTTTCAAGTACTAGAGAGGTCAACCAATATAAATATTTATAAACTGCATAATAAAGAACAACAATCTCCTCTTAAATCAACTGAAAATTAATTTCGTGAATTAAAGATGGTAGAATTCAAACCTCATAGCTTATTTTATCCTTGGGATAAATTGTATAAATGGTCACTAAATTTTATGTTTGATAACAATTTGGTTATGAAATTTTAATTTGTATTTTTTTTTATTACCAAATTTCTATTTAGGTTCTTAAGAAGTGTTTATAAATTTTTTGGTGCATAAACTATTCAACGTTATGATTTTTAATCAAAAATTTGAAAATATGATATAAATAAGTTCATATTTTCTATATTCATATATAAATTAATAGAAAAATTAAAAACTATCTTAAGGGATGAACACCTTATTCTTGGAATAATGTAAAAACATTATTCGATTAGAGAATAAAGAAGATGTTAATATTTTTTTTAATTTTTTAATTTTTTTACATATAATGAACTGTACATTAATAATAAAATATTTGTATTATATTTAGATAATCTATATATAACTATAATTTAGGCATTCATTCCTCAACATAATTTTTACTTTTTATTTTTTATTTTTTATATGAATATAGAAAATATAAACTTATTTGTATGGTACTTCAAATATTGGACTAAAATAGTAATATTAACTTATTTATCTATAAATAATTTTATAAGGATTACACATGAAATCTAAAAAAAATTTGGTAACTAAAATAATATAAATTACAATTTTATAACAAATTACAATCAAATATAAAATTTAGTGACCATCCATATAATTTTGTCCCTTTTTTTATAAATAGATATTGTTCTTTTATTAATAAAAAATATAAGGGAAAAAATCACTTAAAAACATCCCAAGTGATGAAAAAACCTCTCTCTAGAGCTAAAAACAGACAAAATAGAGAGAACAGAAAACAAATGAAGAACCAAGAAATCCCTAAAGAAATCAAAAACAACAATGAGAAATAACTAAGAACTAAAAAAGAAAAATATAAAAGTGCAGCGGCAACAACTTCAAACTAAGGAGCAGCAACAGCAAAGGAGAGAGTTAAACCGGAAGCAGCAGCATCAACAATAACAAACAAGAGCTACATAAGACAGAACAGCAGCAGTAAACATTAGAAGCAAACCTAATACAACCCGCTAGTTATCTAACAACTAGGATTTATAATAATCTATTGGAACCATTGCCCAAAGATCTATCTAGCATAAACTAAAGAGAATTAGCAATACTAGTTATCTATCAACTAAGCTCTCTAATTATCAAGGTTGAATTACAACACGCTCGAAGCAAATTCAGAAAAATAGCTCTTACAAGAACTCAAGAAAATTCAATTATGAATTTGAATAAAATCAATCAACTATTTAATAATAATGTTAATACAAGTATTTATAGATTTGTAATCCTAATCCTAAACTAACTCTGAAATAAACTAATTCCATTATAGGAATATGAAATTAAATTCTGTATAAACAAAAAATCCTAATTAGAAAAGAAAACATAAAGAAAATCCTAATTAGTCTAAAACTAGGTTTCTTCGAGACATGGGTGTGTCTAAGACTAACACGGGCGTGTATGAGCTATGAGAATTTTAGTAAATTGGCTGACTCTAACGCGGCTTGGCATACAGGTTCCTACATGGCCATGTCTCACACTAGATGATGCTTCAGAAATTAAGATGCTACTCGGACGTGTTCTTGACCATGTATCATACTGGAACTTTAAGCTTTAATAATGCACGGGCGTGTCTTAGAACACGACCTGGAACATAGGCGTGTAGTAACCCGTATTTGCGTCGGGACATTTCACGAACATTCAATATGGCTGTGTAAGATCCACATACGGGTGTGTAGTAGCCAAATCACAACTAAGCAAATTTGTTAACCTAATTTCCACCAAATTATCTCCTTTTTGTTCCATAGGCTTGAGACTCTTTTGTACAAGTTCTTTAGCAGCGTCTTTCATCCTCTTAGCTCATGATCTTGTGATTGGTCCTCCATCATAATTCAAATGATTTGAATTTGATATTATGTCTATACGTCCATATGCATCACTTCCCCCTTCCTTGAAAGGATTCACCCTCGAATCTTTACCTTCATAATCAAAAGGAAGAAGGTCAGATACATTAAAGGTTGTAGAAATATTATAGTCACCTAGGAGATCTAATTTATAGGCATTGTCATTGACTCTTACCACAACTTGAAACGGTCCATCTCCTCTAGGATGTAGCTTAGATTTCCATTAAGTAGGAAACGTCTCCTAGCGTAAATGCAACCAAACCTAATCTCTAGGCTCAAAAACCAACTGCTTATGTCCTTTATTCCTTTGATCCATCACTTGTTGATTTCGCCTTTTAATATTTTGCCTTACCTTTTCATGTAAATTGCGTACAAAATTTACGTTTTGAACACCATCTAAATTAACTTGCTTACTTACAGGCAAAGGTGATAGATCCTATAGTGTTAAAGGATTAAAGCCATACATAATTTCAAAAGGTGAATAATATGTAGATGAATGCACAACTCTATTATATGCAAACTCTACATGAGGTAAAATCTCATCCTATGATTTCACATTCTTCTTAATTTTAGCACGCATGAGTTGTCCTAATATTTTATTCATAACTTCGATTTAACCATCAATTTGTGGATGATATGCAGTACTGAACAATAACTTAGTTCCTAATTTCACCCATAAGGTCTTTCAAAAATAGGACAAAAATTTAGTATCCCTATGACTTACAATAGTTTTAGGTATACCATGCAAACGTACTATATTCTTAAAGAACAAATCAACAATATGTGATGCATCATCAGTTTTATGACATAGAATAAAATGTGCCATCTTAGAAAACCTATCAACAACCATATGTATACTATCATTACCTCGCCTAGTCCTAGGTAGTCTAAGTATAAAATCCATAGATATATCTACCCAAGGTGATTATTGAATAGGCAATGGTGTATACAAACCATGCGAATGCACTTTAGACTTAGCTTGTAAACATGTAATACAATTAGTACAATACTTAGATACATCAGATTTCATATTAGGCCAAAAGAAGTGCTCATGTAAAATATCTAATGTCTTAGCTATGCCAAAGTGTCCCATCAAACCTCCCTCATGTGCCTCCTTAATAAAAAATAAACACAATGAACATCTAGGCACATAATGTTGCTTTAAATGAAACAAATACACATCATGCCTATAAAATTTGTTAAAGGCAGTTGTCTCACGTGCATTATATACATTGCTAAAATCAAGATCATGTGCATACAATTCCTTAATATGCTCAAAACCAAGCAATTTAGCATTCAGAGTGTTAAGTAAAACGTACCTCATTGACAATGCATCAACTATTATATTTTCCTTATCTTGATTGTATTTCATAACATAGACTTAAGAAACTCACTCTATTTAGTATGTTTTTTGTTGAGCTTATTTTATCCCTTCAAATGCTTCAAACTCTCATGGTCGGTATGGATAATAAACTCCTTAGATAATAGGTAATACTGCCACGTTTTCAATACCCTTACCAAGGCATTTATCTCATTGTCATATGTCGGGTAATTAAGTGATGTGCCACTTAATTTCTTACTAAAATATTTAATTAGCTTACCCTCTTGCATTAGAAAAACTCCAATTCCCACTCCAGAAGCATCATATTCAATCTCAAATGTTTTATCAAAGTTAGGCAAAATAAGAATAGGTGCAAAAATTAATTTAGATTTCAGCATGTTAAAGCATCATCTTATTCCTTTCTCCACCTAAATCCAATATTCTTTTTAATTACTTCAGTCAAAGGGGTAGCTATGCTAGAAAAATCATACACAAAGTATCTATAAAAACTACCTAAACCATGGAAACTACGAACATCCTCGACATTCCCAGGTGTAGGCCAAGTTTCAATAGCCTTAACTTTCTCATGATCAACCTCTATTCTATGCTCCCTAACAACATATCCTAAAAATATAACTTTAGGCACATAAAATGTACATTTAGCAAGCTTAGCATACAACTTTTGTGCATATAAAACACTAAACATAGACCTAACATGCATAATATGGTCGTCTAATGATTTACTATACATAAGTATATCAGCAAAATAGACAACAATAAACTTACCTATAAAATCCCTCAAAACATGGTTCATTAAATGCATGAATGTATTAGGTACATTAGTTAAACTAAATGGTATGACTAACCACTCATATAACCCATATTTTGTTTTAAAGGCAGTTTTCTATTCATCACTTATTTTCATTCTAATTTGATGATACCCACCCATTAAATTAATTTTAGAAAATATGCATGCACCATGTAATTCATCTAACATGTCATTTAAACGAGGCATAGAATGGTGATAATTTACTGTGATTTTATTGACGGTGCGACAGTCAACATACATACGCAATGTTCCATCCTTCTTAGACACTAGTAGTACAAGTACAACACATGAGCTCATATTTTTTTAATCAACCCTTTAGATAATAACTCATCTACTTGTCGTTGTAATTCCTTTGTATCTCTGGGGTTACTCCTATAGGCTAGTCTGTTTAGAATTTATGCTCTAGGAATAAAATCAATTTGATGTTCTATCCCTCTTAATGGTGGTAAACCATCTGGCATAAACTCGGGAAATAAGCCCTCAAATTCCTACAACAACACTTGAAAAGAACTAGGTAGAGAAGAGAGAATTGGGTTAGTCAAAAACTAAATATGCACTCTTGATTACCAATAGTATTATAGGTTTCTTGCTTAGATAAGCTTTTCTAATCTCACTATCTCTTGTAAAGAAATTACCTTTTATCTATTTTTTACCACTTTTTATACATTATTCTCTCTATTTGCATGCGCAATCTCATTATTTTTACTCTCTCTATGTATCCCCTCTATTTTTTCTCCTTTTTCCTCTCTTTCCTCATGCCTCTCTTGGCTTTTCTCACAACTCTCGTTTTGCTGGTGCACATTTTCTTTTTTATGTGCACTCTCATATTCACTCAAAAGTTTTTGATCTTCATACACTTCCTTAGGTGACATAGGTAGCAAATTGATAGTCCTACCATTCATCTTAAATGAGTATTTATTAGTAAAACCATCATGTATGACTCGCCTATCATATTTCTATGGACATCCTAATAATATGTGACTGGCTTGTATAGGAACTACATCACATAACATCTCATCACAATAACATCCAATAGAGAATGTAATCAATGCTTGCCTAGTGACTTTAATATTCCCATGTTCATTCAGCCATTGTAATCTATAAGGTCTAGGATGTTTATTTGTTTTAATCCCTAATTTATTAACTAAAGTAGCATTATTAACATTAGGACAACTTCCACCTTCTATAATCATACTACACAATTTATTATGTATCATGCATCGAGTATGAAAGATGTTTTCATGTTGTACCTCTTCCTCCTTAGCTTGTATGTTTAAGGCACGCCTAGTAACCAAAGTGTAAATTGGTCATTGTGGGGCTGATTCCTCCTCCACATCAGATGAGTCCTCCAATGGTGGTATGTCACTCATATCATCATCACCATCTTTCTCACTTACTACCTCCCCATTGCGTAGGGTCATGATCTTAGCATTGGGACATTGTGCAGCCTTATGCCCATATCCCTAATATTTAAAGTACTGAATATTACTTAACTTACCTTTGGATTTATAATATTTAGGTTGTGTCTTTGGTGTAGTAACATCCTTGCTTTTATTTGGCTCAAATTTACCTTTACTTGCACTTGTTTCTCCTTCTTTGTTCTTCTAATTCGATTTTTATATAGTTGTAGGAGTCGAATTTATTTTGGTTTTCACTTTCAATTACTTTTCCACCTTGATTACCATGTGCACAATGTCCTCCAAATCTATATAATGATGCAATTCAACAAGGTTAGCAATTTCATGATTCAAACTTGATAGAAAACGTGCCATGGTAGCCTCTCTATCCTCCTCAATGTTAGCTCAAATTATTGCCATCTTCATCTCTTAGTAATATTCTTCAACACTCTTAGAGCCTTGGTTCAACCTTTGTAACCTGTTATACACCTCTCTATAATAGTTTTGGGTACAAATCTCTTCCTTATTATGGTTTTTATCTCAAACCATGAGGTAACCGATCCTTCTCCACTTTTACGCCTAATGGAGGTAAATTGATCCCACCACACGCTAGCATAGTCAGTGAACTCTTTAGCGGCTAATTTTATCTTTTTCTCTTCGGTATAATCATGGCACTCAAACACCCGCTCAACTTTCTTTTTCCACTCCAAGTACGCCTCCGGATCACTCTTCCCTTAGAAAACTGGAATCTTCATATTGATTGATTCCAAATTTCCATCTTTGGTTTTACCTTTGTTGGCATGTGTTGATCCTTCTTCAGCTGCCTCCTCTTCTAAATCATTGAAGAGAATGCATTGGGTCTCCCTTGCTTGGATAGGGGTACCTAACTCCACCCTTTCCAATCATTCATGGACTTTTTGACTTTTACTCCTCATATCCTCTTGTTGAGCCAACATCTTTTGCAATATTGCTTGTATTACATCCAATGTAAGCTTCTCCTTTGTATCTATAATGTAAATCTAAAACAAAATTTAAAGAAAGATCATATTCTAACACTTCCCTCACATGTTTCTCTTAATTAATTAGAAATTCTCTAATGCACTTACAATTAAGCACACATAAAGAATTTCCTTTCAAGTTCTTAATTGAGCTAAACTCTTACTACTTCTGAGAGAATTACAAATCAAACTAGATAACTAAAGTTATTAGTGAAAGAAAAGCTAAAAGATGTAAGTGTGGGACTATTTTGAGTGATTTCAGATATGCCTGAATTTTGGGGTCTGTGTATGCACGAATGTTGGTGTATTTCTGGATGATTAACGGGTAGAAAGAAAGGGTTAAAGATATAGAAGGATGTAGAGTAGGTAGATGAAGAAAATAAGGCAAAGGTATGCAATTTAGGATGTGTTTTCAAGGGGTAGAATGCTTACCCATGAATTTTATTGATGCAACAGGCGATAGTGGATGTGGCTTTCTTCAATTTTGTTGTGATCAAATTACTTGCTGTAATTTGATGCAGATGATGCTAAATTGATGATCTCGATTCTATGAATTTTTTTAACAATGCACAAATACTACACTAAGGATACGTAGCTTATACTAGAGCCAGTACTCTAATACTAAATCTGATACAACCTGCTAGTTATCTAATAACTAGGATTTGTAACAATCTATTGGAATCGTTACCCAAAGATCTATCTAGTATAAACTAAAGGAAATTAGCAATACTAGTTATCTATTAACTAAGATCTCTAATTATCAAGGTTGAATTGCAACACACTCGAAGCAAATTCAAAAAAATAGCACTCGTAAGAACTTAAGAAAATTCAACTATGAATTTGAATAAAATCAATCAACTATTTAATAATATTATTAATACAAGTATTTATAGACTTATAATTCTAATCCTAAACTAACTCTAAAATAAACCAATTCCATTATAGGAATATGAAATTAAATTCTACATAAATAAAAGTTCCTAATTAGAAAAGAAAACATAAAGAAAATCCTAATTAGTCTAAAACTAGGTTTCTTCGAGACACGGGCATGTCTAAGACTAACATAGGCGTGTATGAGCTACGAGAATTTTAGCAAATTAGCGGACTCCAACACAGCTACCTACACGACCATATCTCACACTGAATAATGCTTCATAAATTAAGATACTACACGGTCTTTCTATATGGGCGTGTTCTTGACCGTATATCATACTGGAACTTTGAGCTTCAATAATGCACGTGCATGTCTTAGAACACGACCTAGAATACGGACATGTAATAATCCGTGTTTGCCTTGGGATATTTCACAAGCATTCAACACGGCCGTGTCAGATATCCACACACGGGTGTGTACCAGCCAAATCACAATTAAGAAAATTTGTTGACTTAATTTCCACTAAATCATCTCCTTTTTATTTCAGAGGCTCGAGACTCTTTTGCACAAGTTCTTTAGCATTGTCTTTCATCCTCTTAGCTCATGATCTTGTGATTGGTCCTCTGTCTTAATTCAAAGGATTTCAATTTGATGTCGTGTCTATACGCCCATATGCATCAAAACCGAAAGAGAACAAAGATAAGCGTGGAGACTAAATAGGAAGGAGCAGACAGTAGCAGCAGCCAAGATGACTCGATCAAATTCTACCAGAAGATTCTTCAAAGCAACCTAATACTAGAAAATAACTTCTTCAAATAAAAATTTTAAACAATAGAGAGTGAATGTTTGAATACCAAACTTGGCTCTATGATGCGTATTCGAGTCAGTAGTGATGTACTCTCCTAAATGAGAGCTAAACCATTTCAAAAATTCAATAGTCCATAGCTGTAGAGGAATCCCATGACACCATTACCAGTCAAAACATAAGGTAGGTGCTAAAGAAGGTTGCCAATTTATAACTGTGGTAAACCATTAATGCAGCCAATAATTAGTAAGAAAATGAAACTTTTCAGACACAAAAGAAAATGTTAGTAGCAACATATTGCCACCTAAAGTAGTTGCTTTGATTGAAGAAGTGCCTGAGTGAATTAGAATTTATTGAATTGAAAAAACTAATTGGAAATTTTGAAGATAACCAACTGCAGACTTTGAAAGCCAATCATGATTCAAGTTTGGACCAGCAAATTCACCAAGAGAGGCTTATGAAAGTGGAGTTTGGTAGTGACCACCAGCTTGCATTTTCTTGGACATTTT
>CATIWO010081341.1:0-20736 GCA_949673435.1 Macaranga tanarius | reverse complement strand
AAAAAAATTAAGATAATAACTATTTGTAAAATTTTTGAAATATACATACTCGCACAACACACACACATATATAAATATATATAGTAAATTATCGGTTCTGGTTTCGGTTTTTTGGTTTGGAGCAGTTCGGTTCGGTTCTGTCCGGTTCTCGGTTCGGAGAACTCATTATCTCCAGACCCGCCCCAATAAAAATTTTCGGGACAGTTCGGTTCGGAGAAAGTCAAACAGTCAACGGATATTTTCGGTTCTGGAGATTTTTGGTTCGGTTTTTCGGGACAGTTCGGGTTTCTCCGCGACCCGCACTCAGCCCTAGTTTTACAGCAATGGAGACGAGCAACAACAACAAACTAGGTATAATATTTGTTAGAGAATTGATGGGAGTTACTATGGGTACAGGATGACAAAGATGGGGTTTTGGAGAAGGTGGAGGTGCCTGCGGAGGAGAAGATGAGGGTGACGGCGGTAGAGGAGTGGAGAAGAAGATGAGGGCGACGGCGGTAGAAGAGTGGAGGAGAATGGATGAGATATGGTTGTGGAGGAAAAATATAAAGATAAGGTTTGAAAATAAAAATAACAAACAGTGGCATTTTTTACTATATAAAAATATAGTTTTAAAATTTTGGAATTTAATTGAAAATTTTCACAATTTTTTAAAAATTTGAATTAGTAATATCCAATTCTATAAAATTAAAAAATTAAAATTGAAAATAAATTCTATCAAATATTGATTTGAACTAAACACGCAAATTTTAATTTTCAAATGAATTCCATAAAATTTTGTGGAATTTATTCAAACACTATTCTTGTTCTTTATTTAAAGTTGGAGTGGATCATACTAATCAACTAAATACCATAGAGTACTATTATTATAAGCAATTTCATATGTATTAAGATTTGAAGTTTCAAAAAAATGCAAAATCACAATATCAATTAAGTACAGGCAATTAATTTCAATGATTTAGGTTGACAAAGTTTGATTAATTTAGATTTGTCTAGCAATCATTGGACACACTATAAGCTTCACATAAGAAAAACAGGAAAAGAATGAGACAAATTATATGATAGTCTTAATTATCTTCAAATCTTAATGCCCATGTTTCAAATTCATTGTCCCACGACGTACACGAAATTTAATTGGCTTAATTAATATTATTATCATGATCTTTAAAATATTCTATTGAAAATTTTTCGATTTATTTTTTATTACATCAATGATTTATCCTTTCAAGATTACTATTGTTCTTATTTGTTATATTCTTTTTATACTATAATATTTGTTAATAAAATATGACGTTTTTATGATGTTAAAATTTATTCTTTACTTCAATATTAAAAAAGGTACATATTATTATATTCTAATCTCACAGCTTATATCATAATAAAAATAAATAAATTTATGGCTTTATAAAATTGTGTTAATTTATGAAAGAATTTTATTCTGATTTGTATGTATGTGCGTATGTCTTTTGCCAAAAAAAAAATGAACAAATTCAGTTTTATCATAAATAAATCAACTATAAACATAGAATTCACTCTTTTTTTTCTCTCTGTGTTCCTACTTAAATAGGAATTTATGTATTTTAATTCTATGTATAGTTTGATATTTGGCCAGCCGCTTTGACAAAATACCTCCAACAAAAAAAAAATGTAAAACAAGTAGTTGAAGTTTGAATTGATCAAATTAACAAAGAAAAATTCTATTAAATCTTAATCAAGACTTTAGATGTTCTTAGCCCCTTTTGTATGTCCTCTCATCATAAGCTCCAAAATTTCACTCCATTCTATAAAATATAGTGATTCAAAGCACCAAAACAAGAAAATGAACAAAAAAAACTGCATGGCCAGTCAAAGATTGAAAAAAATAGAATGTTAAAGAAGAATACAAAATAAATTTTGGATTACAAAGTCAATATGATAGGTGATTAGTTTCCAAAATTTTGCACAATTTTTTCTTCACGCCATCACAATAGATCGAAAGAAAGATAAAAAATTGACATCAAAGAAAAATGAGAGATATAGTTTGGCAACAACTGAGAAAAAAAAAAAAAAAAGTGCAGTTGTATGTGGTCTTCTAGCAGATAATTAGATATTCAGTATTTTTGTTGAATTTTTTTTAATGTTATTGACAAATGGCAATACACATATGAAATTTATAAAAAGGGGAAGCATAATTTCAAAGATAGTACTGCTGTTCTAGGTGGTTGTTGATGACTTATATTTGCTTGGGGTTTGGCATTTTACACACACACTTGATCTTTCAAGAACTGGCACATACATGAAAAAATAAATAACAAAAACATGTCTTTCAAAATAAATAAATATCTGCAATGTATACTATGTTATAATTTTCATTTATAATTATGGTTTATTAGTATGAAAAATTATAACATCGTAATTTTTGTAAATTTGATTCAACATTTAAAATTTGATAAAAATAATTTAATTTTGTCAATTATTTATAAACTTAAAATAGGAAGATTTTATGATTGTATATGTGGTACATAAATCAAATATTTTACATTTTGTTAATAAAAATAAAATACATATATTTATGTTATATATCAAGTTGTTGGCTATTGGTATAAACAATTCAAAAGTTTGCAACGTCTTGCAATTTTATTCTAACTTTTTAATTTTATAAAAAATGTCTCGATTTAGCAAATATTTTACAATTTTAGCACAAATAGTTTTTAGATCAAAATTAAATAAAAATACTAATGTGTCATCTTGTAAAATGTCAAATTTACTATTTTTAATTTTCTAAATTTATAAGGGTTTATTGGTATAAAAAATTCAAACGTTTAAAATTTTTGGCAATTTTATTCCAATTTTTAAATTTTGATGAAATGTTTTAATTTAGCCAATTTATTAATACAAATAATTATTTACTTAAAATTAAATAAAAATACAAATACAATAATAAAAAGAATTAAATTTATTATTAAAAAATTGTTAAATTTATAAATAATTTTCATTGTAATAATTTAAAATTTAAAGATATTTTTAATATGAAAAATTATTACTCTAGATAATGTAAATTTTTTTATTATTTCATAATTATTTATTTGAAAGTAGTTAATTGCCAAAATTGATTTTTTTTAAAAAAAAATTACAAATAGATAAAATTGTCAAAAGTCACAAACGTTTAGATTTTTTATGCCAATGGACTTCATGGATTTTACAATATAAATGGTAAATATGAAATTTTACAAATGTCATGTCATCATCTTTTATTTAATTTTAACTAAATGTCTAATTGTGCTAAAATTGCTAATGATTTATAAAATTGAGACATTTTTACTAAAATTAAAAGTTGAGACAAATTTGTAAAAAATCACAAATGTTTAATTTTTTTTTTATACCAATAGGCTTCAATTTGTTTGGTATAATACACGTAGGTAAGAATTTTCCTTTAAAATAATGCATATATTGTTAAAAAAAATTTTAAAATATACATATATGGTAGATAAAATGTTTTTTGAGATGACATATATATACATGTTTTTTTTTTTTATCAATTTTGATCAAAATAAAATTTGTGCTAACATTATAAACAATTAGCCATTTTTTATACCAATATGCCTCATATTTAGTCTATAATATATATATATATATGTGTGAATAGATTGCATGGTTCAAATTTTATTGGCACATATTGCTTGATTCCTGGAAAAGAGAGATTCAAAAGAATTTCACAAAAAAAAAAAAAAAAAATGGAAGACGAAGTTAAGTTGGTCTCAGAAACCTACCTCTGGGATAGGTAGTCTCCATCACCTAGAATTAAATGGAGATTTTGGTGTGGATGCTTTATTACTAGAGCAGACATATATATATCAGCAATTTAGAAAAGGAAACTCTAATGAAGAGTGGGTACAATAGTATTTTACAAAATTCTGTTGAACATTGCCTATATATATATATATATATATTGTTTTAATCTTGAAGAGGACTTTTAAACAAGTTCAGATGATGCTAATTAATTGGGTTGGGAACTTTTGCTTGTCAAGGTGACAACATATATGCATCACATGGCCTAACTACAGCTTTCGCCATTATTCTTTTAGTTTGGTATAATATTTATGCAGTATCCTTTTTTATTTTTGTTCTCATCAAATGCATTTAAATGTGATACATTTTCAACTATTCAAGGTTACCAATTCTTATCTTCTAACTACCAATTTTAAACTTCATTTTTACTAGAAATAATAATAGAAAAACGTTTTAAATTAAATTAAAATAATTATTGAAATAAATTGATATGAACTATTATGATATAAACGATAGTTCGAATTCAAGCTATTGTGTTATTATCATTCTTGTAATCCTATGAGTTATAATTAATCAAGCTTTAGTAGGCTTCAAATTTTAATGATTTAGAAAAAAAATAATAATAATAAAGAATAAAATTGATGGGAAAGGGATTGAGAAGGGTGTGAACCAACAATAATATCTTGCCCTATGAAACTTCTAAAACTATTAGCCTATAAATCAAGTTTCATGATCAACATTTTAATGCAAAATTAAATATGAATATATAGAAGCAAAATGAATTCATGAAAAAACTATAGTTGATTATAGCTTTTCAACCAGGGGAATATTAAATTATTGATAAAAATTTTGCGTCAAATGATTGATGAAACTCTTAAGCTACAATTAATTGTTCTTACTCATATATTACCTATAAGTTTTCTGTATAAATATCTTGAATTTTTTTTTTTGTCAGCACATAAATCCTAGATGAAATTCACACTCTATAGCTGTAACAGTACTAGTAGTAATCAGTCCGATTACTACAAACATGTCACAAATTATTTTTTATAAATATCTTGAATTCAATACTACACAATTCTACTTGTACTATTCATTTGAAGGCTACCCGCATATTTCGTCGCCAGAAGATTTTTTATTTGGTAATATTCTTTTTTGATAATTTGTTTTTTAATATTAAATTCCATAACTAAGAAAGCAATTGTGAAGATACACTTGCTGAAGGAATCAAAGTTTACTTTGACTACGTAATTTCTGCATATACTTATTCATTTTTTTATAATAGATATTGTGCATTTTGTCAAGACACATGACCCACAAAATGGCCTACATATTATAGAACAATCAACTAGCTAGCTAGCAGCCAATATAAATTACTTCACAAATTAATAATCATGTTAATGAAAATGTTAATTTTGAAGCAAATTAAATTGCAAAAAGAAAAAAAGAAACCTTCTTTTTAATAAATATTTTTAATTATATAATATATTTTGGGACTTCAGTTTTATTTTTTTCTGGAATTAATATCTTTTCATTTTTAAATTATAAATTCCTTCTATTTTATCCATTTTAAATTATAAAATTTATTTTAAAAAATAATAAGTTTGTTATTTATTAATAATGTTTTATTTAATATTTATTTTTATCTGATTCATCAAATTTCAATAAAATTATATGAATCGTCTAATATTAATTAAACTTTATATTAGAAAAAAATTATATTCTAACTATATTAATTAATTAATCTAAAACAATAATTTTGGAACAGAGGAATTAACTAATTTTATTTTTTTAAATTGGGGTTTTATCTTAATCTACTTTTACTCTGAGACTGAGGTACGCCAAAAAATAAAAAGAGACCATATTAATTAAAATCCAAATTCTTCCTTCTTCTAAAGTATTCTGATAACTACAAGACAAAAGAAACAAACAGTGGAAAAGAGTGTGCAATATGCCAATATGTACCTAGAAATGTGTAAGAAGCTTCTCTTCTCCTTATAAGGAAAAGACCAAGAAAAAAGCCACCACCCATTTCTTCCAATTCTCATTATTTTCCTTTTCTTTAACAAAAATCAAGAAAGTAAAAAGCGTGTTCTTTTCTTTAATTTCTTTATTATTATTTTTTTCCTTTGAAAATATGCACCAAAGTGGATGGATTTTATATATATATACACACACAATAAAGATCCATTTTTTTTAAGTGTAGGTTCTGAAAATTTCTAGAACACCCGCATCACTTTCTTTTTGTCTGGCTCTCTTTCATTTCTTTATAAAGTCTCTTACACGAAACGAAGTGAAAAAAAAATTATTACAGGAATTGTGTGAGAGAAAGTTATGGTCTTGTTGTGTATTAATCTAACACAAACAGTTGATCATTTATTGATTTTAGCAGAAAATATCCATGGAATCTGATAACCTCGAGCTCCAGAAACAACTTTGTAACATTAATCTTCTTAGCTCTATGTTCTTTCTTTCTGGGTTTTATTGCTGGGGTTGGGAGTTCTTGACTGCTCTCTTGCTTTTTAGTTGCTCAAGACATAACTAAAACTTCTTCTTCTTTTCTCGCTGCAGCTTAGATATAGATCAGATATAGCTTAGTTTCATTTCATTGGTTTTTGTCGTGTTTTTTTTTTTTTTGTTTATTTTGGGTGGGTTGGTGAGAGGGCAAATCGGGAAGAAAATGGCACAAAGATCAGTTCCGGCACCGTTCTTGACGAAAACATATCAGTTGGTGGATGATCCGATCACCGACGAGGTGATTTCTTGGAATGAAAGTGGTACAACGTTTGTTGTCTGGAAAACAGCTGACTTTGCTAAGGATTTACTTCCTAATTACTTCAAGCACAACAACTTCTCTAGCTTTGTTCGCCAACTTAATACCTATGTAAGTTAATTTCTTTTCATCTTTCAATTACATAAAGAAAAATATTGCTCAATTATATGTTAAAAGTAAATTAAACCAAAATTTTGTTTCTTGATTCTAATGATTTTGCATATTATATTTATATAATATTTAAGAATTTATAAGAACAACTGTCAATATTTATATAAATTTTCTTTTTTGATTTCAGTAGAAAAATATCATGCATGGATTTTTTGTTATTTAGTTATTCAACCTTGGATTGTACAAGGTTGATGATCAAATTATTTATCTAGTAAATTAAAATATTGTTTTGTGACCACTTGAACTTTTATAATTGATCAATTCAACCTTAGGAATATTAAACTATGAAGATTCCTTCTATTTTTCTTGCAAAACCAGACAATCTATGATAGTTTTGTTCACTTAAAAAAAAAGGAAAAACTCTGCAATTTCAATTTCTGGGTGGTTAGTAGATCAAGGTCTAATTATCTGTCCTTGTTTTGGTAGCAAGAATAGGAGTGATTGGCTTAAAAGCTACTGATATTTGGTCTATTTTACCCATGTGTAGATATGAAAACTATCATTCGGTGAGGGATATAACAGTCTTTTGTTGTATTAATCAACAGCACATGTATACTGTAGTGAGAACTAACATGTATCCATGTCAATGGATACAGCTTTACTCGTGGGTCCTTGTGAATCATTCAAAGATAATGCATACTTATCTATTATTTCCTTCTTTAAATAAAAAAAAAGTACAATAATTTGAGTGTTATTTCTTAAAAATTGTAATATTTTACATAATCACTACAATAAAATAAATTACTAGTTTTGTAACTGCAATAGGCAATAATTTTATTTTCATAAAATTTGTGTTTTAAAATTAAAAGTGATTTTTTTTATTTCTTATATATTATAGTTGAATGGTCAAATTTTAATAGATATTTTAAATATTTTATATATAACTAATAAAAATAAATAGCATTTTATATACCATGAATATGATCGATAATTTTTTAAAACTAATAATAATTTTATTTATTATGAGAATATATCAATTGAATCAAACCAAAGTGGTATAATAAGATATGTCCATTAAAGTTGGCATTCCATAGCCTAAAAGTCCTATGTTTTTTTCCAAAATTGGTTAAAAAAATTACTTTCTAATTTCAACAAAGCATAAAGTATTCAAATTCCTCAACCATATAATATAAATATACACATCAACAATTAGTCAATTCAACAAAAGTAGCCATTAATCCACAAAATTCCAATTGCGTACAAACATAGAAACTTCACTATAAGTCCTCTTTCTTTGTTAGCTGCGTCTACAATTTTTCCATTTGACACCTAACACCACAAAAACACGTGCACCACGTGCCTCTCTACCCATTATCAAAATTTACCTCACCCGCCCCTTTTTTTTTTTTTATTGTTTTACAGGGCTTTCGTAAAATTGTCCCCGATAAATGGGAATTTGCCAACGATAATTTCAAGCGCGGGAACAAACATCTCCTCTCCGAAATCCGTCGCCGGAAAACCACATCTCCAACTCCGGCCACCGGTAAGACCACCGCAGGAGTAGGAGCAGTACCGCAAGCCACCTCGCCATCAAACTCCGGCGAGGATTCCACATCATCTCCGGATTCAAAGAATCCAGGATCGGTGGAGACTGCGGCGGCGGCGACGACGACACCGCAGGCGGTGGATTTATCAGACGAGAACGAGAAATTGAAAAAGGATAACGAGATTTTGAGCTCAGAGTTAGCGCAAGCTAAGAAACAATGTGATGAGCTTATTGCTTTTTTAACTGAGTATGTGAAAGTAGGGCCTGATCAGATCAATCACATCATGCGGCAAGGAAGTTGCTGTGGATCTTCCACCGTTGATGGATTGACTAATAGGATTGATGATCATGATGATGATGACGACGATGAAAATGGAGATGATGAGGAGGGTGAAAATGGCATAAAATTGTTTGGGGTGATGTTGAAAGGTAATAATAAGAAAAAGAGGGGTCGTAATGAGAATATTGGGTTTGTTGGGCCCCATGCAAAGGAAATTAAAATATGCAATTGAAGGAGAAATAATTAGGTTGTGTTGGCTGCATGGTAGGAGTCCATGAGGGCTGCCTCTGCCTGCATGTGATATGATTGATCTAAGAATGTTAGTTTTTTTTTTTTATGTAATTGTGTAGGTAAATAATAATAAGGATTTGCAAGGTATTGGTTATTATTTAGGTTGTTGTTGATGGTATAAGGAGGGTTAAGAAATCAAAGGCACAATATAGGGTTTTTTAATCCTCCTTTGTTTTTCTTTAAATTTGAGTACAAAGTATAAAGAAAATACTTTGATACAAATGTGTAAAAGTTGCACTCTATAGATATATTTTGGAAGAAACTTTTTCTTTATGCTATAATAATGCATGTTTTTTTTTTTTGGCTAGTTTTGGAATTTTAATTAGAATTGTTTTTTTTAGAGAGATTAATTAGAATTGTTGCTCAATATGTTAATAAAATTGAACATGAGAAACCTTTCTGTTTCAAAATTATATCAAATGTTATAAAATTTTTCATTCAGAATTCATTCATATTGATGAATGGATTAATAAATATATTATATTTTTTATTAATAAGAAAGTCATATGATTTAAAAATTGATGGATTATATAATAGGAGCAACCTTTTCCTTTTAAATCAGGTAAAAATAAAATTTTTATAAATTAACGATGATAAAATTAGAACTCTCTACCTTATAATACTCTTGGAAAAAAGTAACTACTTGACTACTTCCTTACTGGTTATAGTATATTTTTTTTAGTACAATTTTTGATATCCAAAATCCATATTTTAATCAATTTAGTTCGATTTATACAAAACATACATAATATATTTCAAATACCAAATAATAATGATAACTCGAATTTTAACCATCTTTTTAAATATATATAAAATAAATACGAATGATTGATATTAGTCTATTTTTTAAAAGGACAATCTTTTATGTTGCCGCAAAAATTACAAAATTTTCCCCGAGAAAAAACAAAAATCAAATCTGCCTCCTTGTATTATGGAGGACAGATTTGTAAATTTAAAATATATCAGCTTTCAAAAGTGAAGTTAATTTATTATCCTGTTATGATTGACTTCTCTAATTGGAACATTGAAACAAAGTACAAAGAATTAAAACAAAATTACCAACTGGGGAGAAGTTGGCTACATTACAAATTACCAACTGGTGAAGCGTTGAACATGATAATAATAATTTTTTTTTAACAAAACGTTGCTTCAAAAGCTAAAGAACAATATTTCCAGGGTAACAAACTCCCTTAGTTTCATAATTTGACAATATTATAATGAATAAATCCTTCTCCTTCTTTGTTTGTTTTGTTAGTTTTAAATTACAATTAGCTAGGATTTTTAGTCAAAAACCGAGCAAATTGAACATTGTTCCAAGTCCATGCTCATTGGAAGGATGCTTAATTGAAAAAAATTAAAAAAAATAACTATGAGTTTTAAAATTAATTTTTTTAATCGAACAAAAATAATTAAAGATCTTATGTCTGTTTGCATGTATCCGCAAGTATACGGATTCGCAGTAATAATAAAATATCATTCCTACAGAGATTACTGTCTAGCTATCTATTGATTTGTTTCTAATTGTTTAAAGCGATCAATAATGGGTTTGAAATAAATAAACCAAATAACCAAAAAAGCCAAAATGAGAAAATAATACTAAAACTAATATGAAAATCAATATAAATGGATTTGCTAGGGATTGAAACTGTTGACAATCATTAAGTGTTTAATTTCAATGGATCAGTTAATTTTGCATATCTTGAGTTTTCTAAAGTCTTTATTAATCTCTCTTAAGTATTAATTAAATTTGATTTATCAATTGTAATTAACATACATAACCCAAATTCTCATTTAGAGTTATAATATCAATTTCAATTCACAAATCATTAAATCACGCTCAATTGGAACCTATTTGATTTGGTTATTTCTAATCACAAACCAAACAAGCATGTGTTTATAGATGTAATAGAATTAAAATTTCTCAATCATTAATCCTAATTAAAAACATATTAATGGTTATCAATCATCAACAAACCTTAAGCACATAAATACAGTATGTAAGAAATTTAAAGATCCATTGAATTAAAACTTAAATTATGTCAAAGCGTTTAATTCTTAACAAAATAAAACTAGTAATCCATAGTAACTAAATAATCCATAAGAACATGAAGTACACCCATAATGAATACAAAAATTTCAAGAGAAAAGAAAAAGATAAAAACTCTAGGTCTTCATTCTTCTCGATCTCCTTCAAATCTTTGTGCTTCCTCTAGGGTTCTCCTCTCTTCTCAATTCTCCAAAATTTTATATTTATAGCCTTTCTAAAAATTGCTCTTTTTACCCTTTAATGTGCACTTAAGGAGTCCCCAAAATGCAGAATCACGCAAGCTGCTCTAGTAGAAAATTTGCTAAAGCAGCAGAAAACATCCACTTCTTAAAGGGCCAAAATCGATTGTCGCAGGAAAACTGATCTCGCAGCTAAGAGCACAGGTGCCCATCCAATCTGCCATGGTAGCTGTGTTTGATGCCCGAACGTCTGCCATGGCAGCCACGTCTGATGCCCGAACCCAAACTTGCATTTGCGAGCTTCCTCCCTCCTCTTGTTGCCTATTTTCTACGTTTCTTTCGCCTAGACACAACAATCAAAATACACATAACACCACACCACATTTCACCAAAAATAAAAACTATTCTAATACAAATTAACCAAAAATCACACACAGCACATAATAAAATAAATATATCTTATGCCACAATCAATATCTTTTTTTAATAATATTAGTTTTTGACATAAAAAAATAAAAATATATAAAATTTTACGAGTTAATCCGCTTTTCATTTTTCTTAAATCAAATTATTTTTTGTAAAGTAATTTTAAAAATAAATTTGGATTCGAATTTACCAACTAATTTTTGAAATTTTAATCAAAATGTTTTATTTGCTCACTTGTACCAAAATCCAAAATTGTCCAAATTATCCAAAATAATAATAATAATAGAAAAAAATCATGATGTGAATCAGAGTTGGTCTAAAACGGTGCGTTTAACCGTTTAAGTACCAATAAGGCAATAAATATCATCAGTGACCTCTGGACTGAGCATGTTTTGTGGCTATGAATACAGCAATATAATGGCTACCAGCTCTCGTTCCCTGTTAATACACTATTCTCAGGCCATCTCATTTCCGCTTCCCTTTGCTACTGCTACTAATAAACCTTGTTTACCTTCACTTACATTCAAATCATCAAGAAGAACACCACTATCCATGGCTTCATCATCATCCCACATGGAGCTGCACAATCAGGGACGTTCAAAGTTCATCGAGTTCCCGTTTGTCTCTACCCCACACAGAGAATTAATGGCCAATCTGTTATCCACAGTAGAGAATCGTCTTGGTTCTCAGCTACTCCCTTGTACTCTCCCACCTGACGTACAACACTACCAGAACCAAACTGGGACTGCACAGGCTTCTCTGCATGTTAGATCCGGTCACCACTCCTCTCCTGTAAAGTCTTTGAAATTTTCTTGTTTTTTTGGTTCATTTTGTTGCTGGTTTCTGATAAAGTCTTTAACTTTGATTAGATTGTTTTGGGTTCTGGGTCATCTTAGTTACTAGATTGCTGAACCTCCTTAATTTCAGCCCTGTTAGCAGGCTTAACCGAGTTAAGCTGATTTGCGATTGATTCAGAAAAAATTTGAAGTCAACTCGATTATTATCAAATCGAGTTGAAGCTCGAGGTCCTCGACTAGGTTGATGAGTGGAGTTGGAGCTCCTTAATATATAATTTTGAGCCTAATTAAGTTTGTATAATATTTACTATTTTATTTTTTATTTTAATATAAGTACAAAAATATTTTATCCAAATCGAGTCCAGCTCAAATTCGAGATAATTAAAAATTTAATCGAGTCGAGTTTGAGCTTTTGAGTCGAGTTTTGAGCTGCTTGAGTTTTGATTTTGAGAGTCTAAGTCAAGCTCAATCATAACAGTGTTTCACTTCGACTTGAATTGATTACACCCTACCTGTTAGCAGTTGGTTGATTGAAGAAGTAATATATTGGTATTTGGTTCGCCACAAATTTTGAACAATTTAATTTATTTTGCAACATCTCTTGGCTAGTCTATATAATGCACATTAGCTTATACAATTTCTTAATGGGAGATTAATTTCTGCTTAATTCTGTCACTCGATTAACACTGATATAAGAGTAACATCTTCAAGTGAGTACGAAAATTGTAGTGCCATAACAACTATAGTGTACAGCCACTGCTTCCTAGTTCTCAGGTTGATATCTCCTACAAACTTTAAGTCTTCGCTAAATCTGTGTAATTTAGCTTTGTAATTTTGCTGTTATTACCAGCTTTAAACTAAAAGAATTTAGGTGGTATGATATTTTGAGCATATGTATGAAACTGTGACACCAATTTTGTCAATTATGATGGTAGCATTGATGTTTAATATGCAGCCTTGTAAAGACAGGAATAAGAGGTAACACCACCTTATTCTATTGATATGATGTTTATCAGGTTGATTTTATATTGGGGAGTTGGCTACACTGCAAACTACCAACTGGTGCAGCATTGAATATAACAAGCCTTTCAGCCTATTTGAACCTTTCAACTGATGCACCAAACTTCATAATTGAACTCATCCAGAGTAGTCCAACATCACTAGTCTTGATCCTTGATTTGACCCCGCGAAAGGACCTTGTACTTCATCCAGACTATCTGCAAACTTTCTACGAGAATTCTCAGTTGGAGACACAGAGGCAAATGCTTCAGAAACTCGAGGAGGTTCAACCTTATGTTACTACATCTCTTTATCTTCGCAGCCTCGTTTCGCCCACAAACATAATGATTCGTGCAGAAACCAAGGCAGGTGAATCAGGTCGAATGGAGGAGATTATAAAGAATCACATAGATCCTGTTGCAAAGGAAGTTCTTGGGATTTGGCTAGATAATTGTGCTTGTGGAGGGAGAGTGGTGGAAGAGGAGGAGAAGTCTTATTTGCAGAAGAGGGATGAGCTTGTTAGGAAGCAAACTATTGAGATTGATCTGGGATCCAACTTTCCAAGGTTGTTTGGCCCAGAAATAACAGATAGAGTATTGGGAGCTATAAGAGAAGTTTATAATGTATGAGGTTCATCCTCCAAGACGAAAGTGAGGATCCTTGTAAATTAATGCAACTATTTGTTTAAGTGAGGGAAACATTGTTGACATATGATTGTTACTGGCCTGAACACGCACAAAACAAAAGAAAATTGAAATGAATGAAGATTTTACATGCTATCTTTAGATTGTTATGGCCTGTTGCCTGTAGAAGTTGGTAGCCTGTGTATTGTGGGTTTTGCCCATTTGCTTAGTGATAGTCCATATAAAAGGAAAGGGCTTTTATGGCCCAAACCTAAGGTAAGTTTATTTTAATTTTGGTAGTTTAAATATTAAATATTATTTTATTTTTAAACAAAGTCCAACTTGATAAGGGAAAACAATGCGTAACTTCTCTAGAGACCTGCAAGCACAAGAAAACTTATGATGAGCTTGTAATATTTAATCCACAGGTTATCTGATGCCAAAATTAGAGAAGAATCATTTAATTGAAATTATTATGAGAAGAACATATGTTTATATAGTAATAGGAGAGACATATCTATTCCAATTCGAATTTATACTTGATAATCCTTTTCCCTTATAAGTTGGTTCTTGTTTAAAAACAAAATACTAATTAATATTTCAACTACCTAAATTAAAATAAACTTATTTTGGGTTTGGGCCATAAAAGCCCTTTCCTTTTGTATGGACTATCACTTAGGACACAAAATCCTTTGGTCTGTTTGTTTAGTTTGCACACATTGTTATTGGTAGACCGGACACAAAACCTATAACAGCACAAAAGGTTAATTTAGAAGCTCTTTTTTAAACCATTTTTGGCTCCTGGATTGACAGTTTTAGCTAAGGTATGTGCTGTTATACTTCCTTGTTTATGTACAAGATGACAGTGTAAATTAAGAGGTAAATAATTAAATATCATAACAAAGCCAAATTAAGAGTTCATTTTTATTTTAACAACAGTATCATTAGAAAAATGGGTATGTCTAGGCGTGGCTACGAGCAGTTTCGGCCGAGAATCGGACCGGTCAAACCCTGAACCAGGCTGAACCGGCTCCAAAAACTGAGGGAGGGACAGGTTCTAGTTTCTAACCGGACAGTTCCGGTTCAGTTTATGAAAAAAAAATATGTCAAAAAGTCCAAAGATGCAACGTCACATTAACAACAGAGGTACAAACAATTAGTGTCATAAGTCAAATTAATTGATAGTTACACTTACACCGTCAAGTCAAGTTAAGTTAATAAATTGTGTCAAAAAGTCAAGTTACACTTACATCATTTAAAAAAAAAATTATGAACGGTCCAAAAAATGACCGTTGCTGCAATAAAAAGGCCAAACGGGGAGGGGTCACATGGCCTCTCCCCTTATTTATATAGTTTTTTAAATATTGAAAAAGTAAAATGATAATTTTACTTCTTATAAGAGCCGTATAACAATTAATTATGGGGATTATTTTAGAAATTTCAAAAAAAAAAAAAATTGTGTTTATAAGGAGGAGGAAGTTTTTTTTTTTACATTCAATTCTTCTCTCATTTTCTCTACAATTCTCTAATTTCAAATCAATTATCAAACAAATTCTCCACATTTATTAATTAAATAATCTCTATATAATATTTTTCAATCTTGATTATTCATTTATCTCTTCTCTACAATATTTTTTTATCTAATCACCCTATTAATTTTTTTTATTTATTAACTCTCTCCAAATTTTAGTTTTCACTATCTATATATATTTTTTAATTCATTATCCCCAAAATTATTTATTTATTCTCTAAAAAAATTTTATTTAAATAGCAAGTGGAAGCAGTTCACGTAGATCACAATATTTTGGTGAATCACAACCAAATATTGTTGATTTAGATAATATGACGGATAGTTTACCGGATGAATATCCAACTCAAGAAAGTCAAAAAGGTTACGTTGATCAAATTGCTCCAAATACTCCACCAACTCAAGAAGAAGAACAAGAACAAGAACAATTCAAATCACAATCCGATATTTTCAAAACTTATTTCAAGAGGGTAACCAAACCGGATGGCTCAATGGATGTAATTTGTAATTATTGTAGCCAAAATTATAAATTTTCTCGTGGAGGTAATTATGGAACTTTTAAAAGATATTTGGAGACTAAACATCCTACACAAATTGATGAGATAAGACAAACTCAAATTACCGGGTACGTAACTTCTTCTTCATCTTCTCAATTATTTAAATATAGTGATCAACAAAATAAATTAGAATTAGCAAAAATGAGTAGTATGGAACATTTATCTTTTAGTTTTGGGGAAAAAGCTGGTTTTGTTAATTATTGTCAAAAAGCATTAAATCCTTCTGCTAAACGTGTGCCTAGAAATATATTAAAACGTTATGTTTATAATTTATATAAACAAGAAAAAAAAGAATTGCAAAAATTATTTGTGAATTTTAATGGACGTGTTTGTTTTTGTAGTGGTATTTGGAGTGATCATTAGCAAAGTCATTCATATATGGACATTACTTGTTATTGGATTGATAATGAATAGTTCATGCAAAAAAGAATTATTGCATTTAGAGTTTTTGATGAACGTCATACTGCCGATAATATTTTTAGAATGATTAAAAATATTTTAGAAGAATATGATTTAGTGAACAAAATTTTTTCAATTTCTTTTGATAATGTGACTGCAAATACCTCATCAATTAATGATCTTCAAAATATTTGTCAACCAAATATTGGCAGAAAATTTTTTCATGTTAGATGTGCTTGTCATGTTTTAAATTTATATGTACAAGATGGTTTAAAATTTTTGGATGTGCTTCTTTCTCCAATTAAAAAAGTAATTTTATTTTATGGACACATTCAAAAGTTTTAAAAGCATGAGAAAATTTTGTAGAGATAATGGTAAAAAAACCAAAAATATTTCCAAGAGATGTTCCCAACTCGTTGGAATTCAACTTATGAATTATTAAATGAGTCATTTGGATATAGAGATTTATCGTGCATATTTATTTCCAATAATATGCCACAAATTAGTTTATATCCATAAAGTTGGGAAGTTTGTATAAAACTTTTAGATGTTTTAAGAGTTTTTAATGATGCTACTTATACTTTAAGTGGTGTTTATTATCCTACGTCTCATTTATTATTAATTGAATGTATTAATGTTGTTGGTTCATGACAAGATCATGAGAATGATATTGTTATAAAAGAATCAATTTTATTAATGAAATTAAAATGGTTAAATTATTTTAAAAATATTCCACTAATTAATCTTGTTGCATGTGTTTTTGATCCTAGATGTAAATTAGATAGTTTGAATGAATATTTGAGTATTTATTGTGGATGTTTAAATATGATTGATGATAATGAAATTGATATTGATTTAATAATTAATCAAGCTAGAAGAATATTAATATAATTATTTGAGGAATTTAGACGATATATCCAAATTCCTACTTTTACATCTTCTTCTTCTTCTATTTCTGGTAGTCAAGTTCAAGTTGAACCATCTAAAATTAGTATGGGTGATCGTGTCTTAATGCAAAGACATAAAAGACCTCGAGGATCATATGGTTCATCTCCTGAACTTGACATTTATCTAACAACTATTTTTGAGTTTGGTGATAGCAACACAGGTAAAGATTTTCCTCTCCTCAAATGGTGGAGTCGACACTAAAATACATTTCCCATCCTCTCACAAATTGCTAAATAAATTTTATCAAGTCTGGTCTCAACAGTTGCTGTTGAACAAGCATTTAGTACGGAAGGAAAGATTTTAAATGAGATTCGATCTTCAATGGTTCCTTAATTATTGGAGGCACAAACATGTGTGGATGATTGGACTAAAGCGACATTAAAGGAATAAAAAATTAAAAAAGACGAAAATGATGATTTATATGACTTCACAACCGAAAGAGGAACTTCAACATCTGCATCCGCTTTCGGGAGTAATTAAATTTAAAATGGTAAGGGGGGAAATTTTATTTAAAAAAAAAGGTAAGAGAACTACATAAGCTTTGATTCCTTTAACCCCAAAAGGATACATAACTTAATTTTTTGGTAAAAAAATTAAGTTCAAGCCCTTTATTTTATTTTATTTTTGTAGTCTAATTTATTTTATTATAAATTATTATTTTTAAATTAAAATTAATTTATTTAATTTTTTTTAAAAAAAACCGAACCGGAACCGGCCGGTTTGGAACCGGACCAAAACTAGGGTTAGACCGGTTCTGGTTCGGTTCTACCTAAGGTGAAACCGTGAACCGGCGGTTCCGAACTGGAACTACCTGGTTCCTGATCCGTGGCCAGGTCTAGCTATAGCTACAACAAAAAGGTGCAGTTACTCTCTATTACATGCCATATTTCATAAAAAAAAAAGAAAGTGGTCTGGACGAAAACTAGGTCCAGGTCAAAGAGACCTAAACCCCAGAAGTAGTGACGTGCATCACTGTAATCACTATCAAACATCCATCAGCAAAATTCTCTCTGTCCGTGTGTGTATGATAATCGACTGCTATCGGCTCTAAAGAGACTCTGAAAGATAGAACTGCATCAGCATCATGGTGAATGTAAAATTGTACCTCTGTCTTTGGCCCGTCTACTGAATACATCATCTCGGTCCACATGATAGCCATACTATGTACAATATTAACAAGTCTAACCTATGCTGAAAGAAAAATAAAAACAGAGTGGTGAGTATTTTCTCAAGAAAATATCCAGTAAATAGACAGACTACAACGTTGTCCTAAGGATCAATAGGGAATAACAATAATCCAGAACATTTGAAAATAACCAAAATTATAACCATTTTGTTCATGAAATAATCCATAAAAATTTAGTATAATTATAATCGGATTACCAGAAACGTTTATAATAACTCTTTAAGGATCCACTCCGGCTTACCGGAGGTTTTCTAATCACACAATTTAATAAACTTTCTTTCAAATATCATTTTCATCATATACGTAGCACAGTTTGCCAAATATAAACAGGAACATGTCAGATTGTTATCGATGCAGTGGGTACCAGTATCGAAGGTCTAATCTAGGTATATATATCGATTTATAACCATTCTTTGCATACAAGAATCTCGAGCACAGTCCCGAAGACAGTTATTATAATCTCATAATTTAATTCCGTCAATTTCTCTTTGTACCCTAGGTACAAGTATATTAATCATGCGTGAGTTGCTATGCCCCAGACATAGTCTTACATCTCACAGAACCCTACCGAACTCCGAACACAGTCTTACTACAACCACATTTCTTTGCTATGTACATGTGCTCAGAAATCATCACATTTTCATAACCAATCATGTTTTCAATCAAATCAAAACTCCATATTATCCCAGGAATCATATACAATACAAATCAAGGTTAAAAACCGATCAAAAGCAACTCAAACATCATTTTAAATCACTGAGGCGCCAGCTCAATATAAGAGGTGCTGCCCTTATGGCCACAGAGGTGCCACCTTATCGCGTGCTGAGGCGTCACCTTATTGCCTACTGAGGTGTCACCTTATGGCTTCAAATGGGCTGAGGCATCACCCTTGTGTATAGAAGCACCGCCTCTATGCAATAAGACATTGCCTGATCGCCCTATAACGTTCAAATTCTCAAAAATCAACCAACATATGTGATTTTAATCCCAAAACAATAAAAAAAATATCCAAAAACAAGTATATTAATCAAAGAAGTGATGAAAGGAAGTTCACTCACTAAAATGCAGATTCCTTTTCTTCTTCCTCTCCCTCCGGCAGCGTTTCTTCTCCTTTTTTTCCTTCTTTCTTTTTCTACGTCTCCTTCTTAACTTTCATTAATGGTAGTCTATGCCAAGTTATAGTTTAGTCCCCTAACTTAATTTCTTTTAATTAAGTCATTTCTCCAAATTTATTTTCCTTACGATTTAGTCCTAACCTAAAATAACTTAAATTATTCGGGTACAGACATGACAATTCTCATCCACTTAAAAAATTTCATCCTCAAAATTTGGAGAATACTCATTTCAAACTAATTCGTACTTGAAGAGAATAGGTACAGATAATGTTGTCTCATATCTTATTCCCGTTCCCACGTAGCTTCTTCGCGAGAATGATTCTTTCACCAAAGGAACAACTTTATTACGCAATACCTTTTTATCACTCACTAAGATCGATATTGGCTCTTTTTCATAGCTCAAATTTTTCTATAATTCTACTGGTTATTCCTGTAGTATGTGAGAAGTATCACTTCTATATCTTCTCAATATCGATATGTGAAAAATGTCATGAATTCTAGATAGATTAGGAGGTAATGCTAATCGATAAGCTACTGGCCTAATACGTTTAATTATTTCATACGGTCCAATAAATCTTGGGCTTAGCTTGCCACGCTTACAGAATCTCAGCACACCTTTCCACGTTGATATCTTTAAAAATACTTTTTTTCCAATGTCATATTCAATATCAGCTCGCTTAAGGTTGGCGTAGCTCCTTTGTTTATCTTGTGCCGTCTTTAAATTTGCTTGAACTATACTGATACAACCCTCTAGTTATCTAACAACTAGGAACTATATCAATCTATTAATTTCGTTGCCTAAGATCTATCTGGGTTAAATTAAAGGAATTAGAACCCACTAATTATTTATAATTAGGAACTCTAATTATCAAAGGATGAAATTCACAACCAAAGGCACTTAAGGTGCAAAAATCAAAATAAAGCTCTCAAAGAACTTAAAGAGAATTTAAAAATTCAATGAATAAAATAAAAATCAACTTCATTAAATTCGTATATGTATTTTGATACATTTATATGACTAATAAAACTAAGCTAAAAAGGGTTCCTAAAAGGGTTAGGATACAAAGCCCTTTAGGAATAAAACACTAATCTAATTAATATTCCTATTTGATAATGAATAAAAGACTAATCTAGATAATATTCCTATTTAATAAAGATAATCT
>CATIWO010081295.1:0-10575 GCA_949673435.1 Macaranga tanarius | reverse complement strand
TTTTTTATTTAATATTGAATTAGTAGTGAATAATATTTTATTTTAAGTAATTTTAATATTTATTATAATAGTAATAATAATGAAATTAATAATAATATATAGATATTAATATTTATTATTGAACTTAATTTTATAGTTTATATATCAATAATAAATATTAATATCTATATATTATTTATTCATATAATATCCGGTACTATATTCGGTTTTCAGTTCGGTACGGTTTTGGGTTCAGTTCCGGTACGTTTTTTACAAATCTCCAGTACCGTACCAAATTAGTAAAACGGTCCGATTTCATTCGGTTCGGGGTTAAAATTAATCGGTTCAGTACGGTTTTTTTGTCTATCGGTTCAGATTTTCAGTTCGGTTCAGTTTTTTCTCCGTCCCGTGCTCAGCCCTACTTAAAATTATTCTTCATTATCTTCGGTCATTGTGGATATAAAAAAAAAAAAAAAAAAAAAAAAAGATAAACAAAAATCCCTTAAACTGAGAACCAACCAATTATGATAAAAAGCAGAGACAGTTAAAATGCTGTTTTCAAATTTAAGACATTAAATAAAAGAGTGACCTAAAGAAAAGTTCCTAGCAACTAGCTGAACCTGAAACTAAGACTCGCTGTGGTTTGTGATTAGTCATATGCAGAACGTACTACAATTGGACTCCTAACATAATGAGAACCATCAGTCCATGTTAGCCCTCCAAATTCATACTCTAGAGCAGCCCTTGACCACTTAGGTTTCAGAGTCACCTTAAAGCTCTTCTCTTCTCCAATCTTGTCAAATGTAAGGCTACTGGGTTCAACAGAGACTGAAATGCCATATGGTTCTCTTACAAGAACTTGATACGTGCCAGGCGAACCAACATTCTTTAATTTTCGAGTGGCAGTAACTTCGTCACGTAAGTGAGGGATTGTTATTGAAGGGTAGTTGAAATCTAGAAGACTGGCTGATTTAGGACATTCGTAAGGGTCATCATTCAATGCTTTAATTAAGGTTTCATTGTAGCCCAAGGCACAAAGGAAGTCCAAGTAATCATTGACACTCAAGTCATAGACCAGCCCTGGATCCATGGCACGATTTGGCCTTAAATGTCCTGAACCACGACTGAATGGTGTCGACTTTTGATAAGAAGATCCGTCAAGCATTGGATGCACAGTGTTATCTCTTGATCTTGCTGCACACCATTATGCATACACATTAGAAGATTAGCAGTAACTCAAGATTGGAAAAATCATTTGTAGTAAAGTGAAGTTAGTTACCAGTAGTAGTGATTGCTGATCTAATTGCGGCAGGGCTCCAGTCAGGGTGGAGTTTCTTAAGAAGGCCAACAACTCCGGCAACATGAGGGCAAGACATGGATGTACCCGACATGATGTTATAAGGAATCCTACGCTTATCGAAATCTAGGTCAGTGGGACTTGTTGCTTCACTGTAGGCCGCTATAATGTTTACTCCAGGGGCAGTAATATCAGGCTGCAACATTAACATATATTGTTGAATTGAGGATTTAACAGACACAGCCTATTGGTATTATTATTGTATATTGTATACCTTGAGGATCTGAGGCGTAACTGTATTTGGCCCGACAGAGGAAAACGCAGCCATGAATGGAGCAGGCTTTATGCCGTATGCTGCTACTGGAGTGGTAATATATGCAAGAGGGTCACTGTTAAAAGCAAAAAAACTAGTGGATGAGAAACCAAACCAAACAAGAAAAAGAAAAGAAAGAGGGGCAGGGTGAGAGGAAGTATTGACCTGGAAGAGTTAATGTATTTGAGGACGATGAGTCCATCTTTATATGTGAGATGTGAAGCTGGCAGAATATGAGGATCAGCAGCCATGTCATTACCACTTGCCTTATCATTGCAAAGAATCATCCCAACTGCACCAGCCTTAGCAGCTTGCCTACCCTTATCCACTCTTGCATTTCCCCCCCTCAGGCAAGCCAAGATCTTACCCTTAACCTTCTTAGGATCCAGTGATCCTTCTGCGCATAGCTCACTGCATATAACAACAAAAACCATGTCAAAACTCAAAACAAATAGATCAATTTTTAAATACATATAAGTTGAATATGTATATGCATGTGTCTTCTTACGCGTCTTCAGCAGATGCATGGGCAGCTTTGGCTTGCACTCCACTGATAAGCCGATACAATTTATGTTCAGGCATAGATTGGGAGAGACTTTCACCCTGAAATCCAAATGAACGATTAGCAAAATACAATCTCAGATGGAAGGATTTAGAATAGCATTTTCATAAAGTGATAATGAAGGTACTAGAAGGCGTTTCCCGTTGCCGAGTTCAACAAACGATTGGAACTGTCGATCCAAAGTGCTTGCGCCAACAGTTATAATCCAGGGGGCAACATTGGAGACAGATCCAGCTGTTGGTCCAGAATTTCCTGCAGAGCAGACGACTGCAATACCCTTCTTGACAGCATGGAATGAACCAATTGCAATACTATCATTGAAGTAATCTATAGGAGGACCACCAACAGAGACTGAAAGCACATCAACCCCATCATCAATGGCAGTGTCGAATGCTTTCAACATATCATTGTCATAGCAGCCTCCACTGTCGTTCACTGCTGGCCAGCAAACCTTGTAAGAAGCCACTCTAGCTTTAGGAGAACCCCCTTTAGGAGTTGCATTCTCCAACCCATATACACTGGCTCCATGAACAAAGTTACCACCAGCTGTTGACAGCGTGTGAGACCCATGTCCTTCAACGTCGCGGCAATTGTTCAGAGAAGAGTTAAGGTGGTGACCAATATCGGCAATATAACCTTTGTTGTAGAATTTTGATCCAATAAGCTTTCTGCAAATAATTGATACTTGTTGTTTACTAAATACTGAAGCAACACAGTGCACTTCACAGTTTAAAAATTGAAGTAGCAAATATTTTAGCACATTGAAGTGCTAATTAACCTGTTGCAATGGACTCCATCTTTACTTTTATCCACGCATGATCCTTTCCACCCGGGTGGCACGGGGCCATATCCTTCATCGCTAAAACTCTTCGATTGTGGCCAAACACCTGATTCAACAATAACATTTGCATTAACATATATAACCCAATTGTGTCTACTAGTTGCAAGCAAATCAGTATCTTAATTATCTCCTCAATGACACATGATCTAACCAATCATGAAATCTTTTCTTACTCATATATAGGATATATTGTATAACATAGTGCATGCAGCTGCAAGATTATGTCAATTAGAAACACACGAACATAAATTTAATAAATAGGTACCAGTGTCAAGGTTAGCAATGATGATATCTGCACCAAAATTGGCTTTCTTCCATAAAGAATCAGGGTGGATGGTACCATTCTTTTCCAGCATCATAAATTCCCATGAATGTATTGTGTGCAGCTGTTTTGCCTTGTTCTGGAAAACTGACACTACTCTTGGATCCTCTGCAACATTAATGGCAGTACGTAAATTAATTTAAGCCAATTAATTAGGGTAATTAAGTGCACATCTAATGTAATATAACATCAAAATAATTAATAATCTTACTTGCAATTGCAGCGGCCTCTTCCTCTTCAAGCATTGCAGAAAATCCATTGATGTGGTTTGTATAGGAATAAATAAGTGCATTTTTGGCCTTTTCAGTACTGCATGCATGAAACCAAATTAAAAGTAACGAAGGAGTGAGTGGTGATATGGATATAACAATTATACATAACATCATGTCAATTATATATATGTATAGGTACTTACCTTCCCAGAAAGGAGCCAAGAAGATCATAATGAGAATCGGTAACAGCATCAAGATCAGCCTCAGAAACATGAGGGGCATGAGCATGGGATCCCAAGTAGACTACATATGACCTTTTTATGGCAAAAGCATTGAAACACCAAACACTGAAAAACAAAAGCACTACTAAAGAGACCCTGGAATACCACATTGTCTGGTATGGTTTTCACAAGGAGCAGCGCACCAGAGTTATGTAATTTGAGATGGGTGAGGCTCTAGCTGCTTATATATAAATATGAAATAACAGCCAACTGGCGTTTAGGAAAAAACGTAACCAAATTCAAACAGCACAAGCGAAGTGAAAAAGAGTAGCAACATTAGCTAGAGTATTGAAAGAGAAAGAGTCCTAACCAACGATAAAATTGTATTGCCCACAAAAGAATCTCCGAAATAGCAGGATACTCCTGATACTGATACTGATACTGATATGTATCATCTGCTATATATATTATATTGACAGATATCATCCTTTAATCAAGGAGTCCTAGCTAATTACATCAATCCTTCCTAATTAATTTCCTGGTTCAATTATATATGTGTATACATGGAAGATATATATATATATATATATATATATATATAGCTCAATAGCTGGCCACCATGAAGACTTCCTATTTATACTGATTTTGCTTTCACTTGTTTCTATATATAATTAAAAACATTTATTCATTTTCTGTAATTCTATACATATATACTTATATCAAAATAGCACAAGACTAGTTCCTCAATAAAACAAGCAACATATCAGACTTCTAGTTTAGTGGGTGGCCTTATGATATGAACCAAATCAAATCAAATCATATCAAATTCCCACATTATATATATATATACATATATATATAATAAGAGTTATCATTGTCCATTCTAGCGAGCTCGCAGGTGCTGCATTGCATTGTTTCAAATCTCTTACTTTCCTATTTTTTTCTTTTCCTTTCTTAAGACGTGTGTGTCATGTGTGTGTATATATATAGAAGTAAATATCAATTATTGTATCACGCATGTATGTACAAGGAAATTATATTTCTATCATTTTGAATCTTCAGAATTTGGCATTTGTGGATAATAACAGACTCAATAACCCATATTGCCAAAAACACTATAGAACTGTATATATATCATCACTTAATCATTTTACATTCTTCTGTAATATTTTTTTAATTGCTATTCGGTCCTTATCTCCCTGAAACAAAACGTAAACAATATATTCATTCTTTTGACAAATGCTTTTTTTTTTTTTTGAATGTAATTTTGACAATAAGCAGACGGAAATCATATTCTGTGAGAAAATAATAATAATAATAATAATAATAATAATAATAACTTAATTTAAATTAAATTTCTAAAAGTTGGATATGGATTCTCCACAGCATTAAGCCTATCTACATGAAAATAAGAAACGAAAGCTAATCTGAATTTGCATAACCATAATTTTGAATAGAACAATCAATTCCTAAATCAATTTAAATGGAACAATAATCATTAAGATCAATCCAATTCAGTAGGTAGTGATTAGTGAAAGATTAGCTGCATTAAAACCAAACAAAAACACATTAATGCCTGCATTGATATATCACATATTTATATATATATATATATATCACCCCCAAAGATTGTACGCTATGCCCTATGAATCTTCTGTAACTATACATAAATCCCACCCACTTAATTTCTCCTAATTTCTGCATGCATTTTCGCCCAACTCTCCTCAGCGAAAATTATATAATGCGAAATGTGTAACTTAACAAACTTCCCCTTGATAAAATGAACAAGGAATATATATAGCACTCCAAAGGAAACGCATGACCATTCTACCCCAGCTGATTTTATCTAATATATTTAGAGGTGGGTAGGAGCTGACCGAAGCCATAATTCTGAACCGAACCGACCTAATTTTTAGGTTTGGCTCAATAACCGAAGGAGAAAAGAAGTCGGCTCAGGTGAAGGTAGAGGAAATTATGGGTTTTCGGATGATGAGTCACGGAAAGCTTCGATCCACCTGAACTGTCCGAATTGCCGATATTCCATATAAAGAAAATGACATCGTTTTTTTTATGTGTTTTACCAGTATATATAAAAAAAAGCCTTAAATTTTCTCATTTCCTGTCCTCTAATCAGTCTCGCCTCTCCTCTCCTCTCTGCGTCTCACCCTATCTACCCCTTTTCTCAAATCTTCCCTCTCCCTTTGATCTCTCTTCAGAAACCCTAAGTTTCTAACCTTTCAATCTTTTATTTCTTACCTCTAATCCTTCATCCTTCATCTGTTTGTCCTCTATTCTCTCTATGGCTCTAGTTTTTTTTTATTGTGAAATCGTAGTGACATGTTACCGTTAGAGCAGATCCTTCATTTATTTTATATTTTGTTGGTTTTTCTAGTGCTTTTGAGGATCTATTTTCTACGGTAATTTTTTTGTTATTGATATGTATTATTTGTATAGTATTTATGAAAAAAATTATTATATTTTATAGATCTGGTCTCTATTTTTATAGATCTCATCTCTATTTGTGCAGTTTCTGTAAAAAAAAATTATTATTTAAAGATATGTGGTCTCTTTTTTTTAGATCTAATCTCTATTTTGACATATATGATCTCAATTTTTATGGATCCGGTTTTTGTTTTTATAGATATATTCCAGAAAAAATTTGAGAAAAATATTTCGATGGTTTTTTAGGATTAATATTTATTTGGTCTCTATTTTATATGTATGCATACATAAATTTTTGTAAAAAATATTATTAATATTTTCTTTAATATGATATTTTCATATGGTATAAGACTCTATTTAGTCTTTACATGTATATATTTTTTTAGAAATTAATTTTTTGAGAGATTTGAGCAGTTGGATACTTGGATGAAAAAAATTATTTTTTAAAAAATTTATGTTTATAATTTTGTTGATATGATATGTGAATATAATATATCTTTTGTTCTGTGTATATATTTCTTATTGTGTTCCAGTGTGTATCTGGAACAATACTGTTGGTGGAAGCTTCAACGATATTAAGTTATAAGTAAAAAAAGTGTGGAAGCTTAAACATGAAAGCTATAACTTAATACCTGAAAAAAAAATGGTGGAAGCTTATTAAGTCCCTCTCATTGTGATCTCACCTTGAGATAGCTAGAGCCATGAGTCAGGTATACTGCCCATTTTTGAAGTTTCTGAAATCTTAATTGATTAATTCTATCATTTGATGATAATCTAACAAAGTTTGTGCTCTTGTGCCTTTATTGTATTTTGAATTCATGCATATGGAAAATACCAATGGCAATAACAATGCCACTGGTGTTCCTGCTTCTAAAATTGAGGTGGAATCTCCTAGTGTCTCTGTTCAACAACCTCAAATTAAGATTTCTATCAAGAAAAAAAAAACTGAACCAAAATATGCAGTGTGGTAGTTTTTTGAGAGAATAAAGGATGAATCAGGTATTATAGTTAAGGGTAAATGTTTTTATTGTGCTACTGTATATAAATATCACTCTAAAAGACATGACACTTCTTCATTAAAAAACTATGTCTTGCATTATATGAAAAATACCACAGAGTAAAGATACTAGGCAGTCACTTTTAACATTTCAACCTGATATTAATGTGGTGGAAGCATCTGATAACACAGTTTGATGTCATAAGCACATAGAAATTTGATCAAGATCTAATCAGAAATGCACTTGCACAAATGGTGATTGTTGATGAATTGCCTTTTAAATTTATTGAAAGAAATAGCTTTAAAAAGTTTATGTATGCTACATGTCCTCGATTTAAGATACCCTCTAGGAGGACTATAAGTAGGGACTGTTATAACTTGTATATTGCTGAGAGGTTGAAGCTCAAAACTTTTCTTAAGTCACATTGTTAAAGAATCAACATTACAACTGATTCTTCGATATCAATCTAAAGAATTAATTATATGTGTGTGACTGCTCATTTTATTGATGATGGGTAGAATTTGCATAAAAGGATAATTTTCTTTATGCATATTACCTAGCATAAGGGTGAATATATAGCCAAATATTTAGAGAATTGCTTGCTTGACTATAGTACTAAAAATGTATTTACCATTACTGTTAATAATGCATCCTCCAATGACACAGTTGTTGGATATTTTAAAAAAAAATTATTAAGTTAGGGTGCATCATCTGTTAGATTAAAATTTTTGCGTATGAGATGCATTACATACATACTAAATTTAATTGTGAATGACGGTTTAAAAGAAGCCAATCAATCTATTGGAAAGGTTAGAGAGGCTATTAAATACATGAGGAATTCTCCTGCTAGGTTGAGAAAGTTTAGAGACATATCTAATCTAATTAGGATTGAGTTAAAGTGTTCATTGTCCTTTGATATGCCCATTAGATAGAATATCACCTACATTATGTTGAGTACTGCATGTTTGCATGAAAAAACATTTGAATAATATGAGAAGACTGAAGCTTCATTTAGATCAGATTTGAGTGATGATACTCATAACTTTTTTTATTGGCAATGTGTTAGTCAAATATTTCAAATATTAAAGATTTTATAGGATATGACACTGAGAATTTCTTAATCTTAATATGTCACAGTAAATGCATTCTTTTCTGAGATCTCTGATTTGTATTGTATATTAACTGAGATGCAATCTTCTTCTAATATTTTTGTAATGAACATGGGCTTGAATATGAGAAATAAATTTGACAGTATTAGGGGGATTCAAAGAAAATGAACTCTCTAATTTTTATTGCTACTATTATGGATCCCCGATATAAACTTGAATTTCTGGAGTTCTCTTTCAATCAAGTGTATAGTGATATGTTGGGAAGCAGATTGTTTAACGACATCAAATCTAATATGATTATTTTATTTGAGGATTATATGAGTATGTATGGCTCCTCTTCTGCTTCTAAGTCTAGTGGCAGTTGATCTAGCTAGCTAGTTTCTGAGTCAAAAATGCAACCTTCTAGCAAATCAATGTCTTTACTTAAAGCAAGATTTAAAAAGCATAAACATGAATCTAGAATAGGTGGTAACAAAAAAATAAAACTTGATATCTATTTGGATGAGACTATTGTGGAAGTAGAGGGAAATTTTGATATACTCAGGTGATGGAAGTTAAATTCTGAGAGGTTCCTAATTCTATCTAGAATGGCCAGGGATATTTTAGTTGTTCCCATTTCTACTGTGGCTTCTGAGTCTCCTTTTAGCACTGGTGGTCGTGTTCTAAATGTTTTCAGGAGTTCATTAACTCTAACAATTGTGGAGCATTAATTTGCACTCAGGATTGGCTTAGAATGCCTAATCAGCCACTTTTAGTTTGAAGAAAATATAAATGAATTGGAGCAATTTTAAAAAGGTTATGTTGCTAATTTTAATTTTCAGTTCTTTATTTTTTATTTTTACATATACTTATGCTTTCTCTGTGACACCCCCTCACATCAACATATATGGAATCATAAGAATATAGCATAATATATATTGGAATTATATTAAAATAAAACTTTATACAATAAGTACCTATATACACGTAGGAACTTAAGTTACAAAGTTCACTTTCAACTTCTACACACCCCATTACACAAAATGATATGACATGCCTAGAGACTAAGATGTACAATATTGTCACCAAATATGTGAATCAAGTTCTCACCACTGGCCCACATGAGAAATGCTTAAAGTCAATGAACAATGCAACTTAGGATTTTCTACAATATCCTAAAAATAAAACATTTGTAAAGGAATGAGCTTGCAACTCAATAAGTAATAACTAATATACAAATACTTGATCTTCTTAAGAACTAATTAAGGAAATATATAAATAACTTGCTACACAGAAAACTATAAGAAATTTAGCACAAAAGGCCACGCACAGCCGTACAGGAATTGCATATGGCCGTGCCTGAGTTTTACGTTTTCCCTCTGGACCATACGGCCATGCCAAAATGGTACACGGTTGTGCTTGAATTGATAAATTTTCTCTCTAAAACCGCATGGCCATGCCAAGAGGGCACATGGCCGTGCCTGAATCCATCATTTTTATCATAAATTGTACACGGTTGTGCCTAAAAGACACACGGGCGTACATGAGTTCTTGATTTTAAATCTAAGTATATACACGACCGTTTCTTAAAACTATATGGTCATGTTTAACAACCTGTGTAACATCCAAAATACTTTTAAAATAAATCCAAACACATAACCTCAACTATTGGTGCAACAAACACACTAATCATAATATTTAAAGTAATCCACAACCATTTCATTAAACAATATCATTAACACACCACCATAACCATCATCATCACAATCACGTCTCACATTTCTCACTTTTATACACAATTTCAACTCATTATTATAACATTTTTGAAAGGTACAACTCATTCATACACACCACTATTCACCATGTTACTTTCACCAAGTAACGTACATTATACAAAATTCACATCATAATAGTAATAATCGTAACTCAAAGGTAATATCACTTACCATCACCAAAGTACATAAGCATATGTATAATTACAGAAGGAGAATTCATGGTATGAATATATTAGTAATTACTTACACAAAAGGCTTTCCAACTTAGAGTGCAACGACTCCTCTAGTGGGCTCCACTTCTACCAGCTTCCGGCTCTCCTATAATTTATTTCAATTCAACATTATAAATATATATAAATCATTCATCCTATATATGTCATGCCATCACTACTACTAATAATATTTAGATATATAATTAAAGACTTAATGATAATAAAGAATCTCTTATGGATAATATTACAATACGTAAATACTAATCTTTAAAACTATCTCAAAGTATTTACATCTCTATGAACATCACAAGAT
>CATIWO010081289.1:0-10757 GCA_949673435.1 Macaranga tanarius | reverse complement strand
AACAAATCAACCAATCAAAAGCTACCAAATGTCCCCTCTAAAGTCTTCCTCCAATATTACATATTATCACCAAATATCATAATAATAATAATAATAATACACATTTATCACTTAATAATTAATATTCTAATTAAATATCACTAAAATAACCAAATGTCTCTTTAATGAAATGGGCATCTTACACATTATCCCAAAACTTTAGAGAGGTAACAATTCACTCCCAACTCCCTTTTTAATTGGATCCTTCTCTACACTTACACTCTTTCTTAAACTTAAATAAGTTCATTATCTAACATGCATAAAATGTCATTCATACGTCATAAATACGTAGTTAAAATGGCGGGTGTTACATCAGGTCTGCACGCCCATGCCATACTCTTGCACGGCTGTGCCTGAGCTTGGGATATGATGTGCTATAGGGGTGCACGGTCGTGCCAAATTCAAGCACGCCTGTGCCTATTTTTGAAAGGTTCAGAGTTGTTCTCTTACGCACCCATGCTTGACTGATGTGGCAGCTAACGAGATGATAGTTTTCAGCTGAAGTTTAGATAGCAATGAGCTTATCTTTTAGTTATTGATTAGATAGAGTTTGAAAGGGTTTAGACTACCTTTCTCACTAGGAGTCTAGGTCTTTAATAAAACCATTTTATTTTTAATTAGGGGAGTTCTTATTTTTGGGTTTTTCTATTCTTTTTGTTTCAGAATACATTTTCATTCTGTTTTATTTTAGTTTATAGTAGATGAGATACTTGGCTTGAAGTGAGAAGAGAAAGGCTTCCTTACATCATTTTGAAAGGGAGTTTTTCTTGTATCAACTCTTTTTATTTATTTATTATGTTTAAAATTATTTTTATTTCTCCATTGTTTTCTTTTCTTTTTAATATGACTGGCTAGATTCCTTTTTAGGGGTCTTGTTCTGAATTGACCATGTGCTTATTGTGATTAATGTTAGGTTGTTAGATCTAAATCATTGATTATTGTTATGCTTAATGTCATTTTAAGACTGATCACCTTAAGATTAAATTGATACTATAAGCTTAATCGAGAGATAGGTTCTGTAGGATTAGACAATAACCTATTAATTACTTAATTAGTTGAGAGATAGTTAAGTGGATTAATATTGATTAAAGGTTGTGATTTAAAATTAGATTTAAAAGACATTAGGTTGGTGAGAACCAGTAAGCTTAGTGTTGATTAATTCCTAATTAATCATAGGTTTATCTGAGAGAAAGATCTATGATTCTGAAGATTTCTTCAAAATGAATTAAAATGAATTAGGAATAGCATAGACCTAGTTGGTTAATCAATCTATTGAAATAGTCTAATTAAGAATAAGAACCCTAGCATTTAATATTTGTTTGAATTTGAATTTTAGTTTATTTTGATTTGGTTTTAGATTTTTAAAGAATATGAACTCTATTTTGGTGTCTAAACAAACGAACATAGTTAGTATTTCAGTATTCAATTCACAATCTCTGTGGGATGATATCTTTATTACTACTTGATATGATTCTGTGCACTTGCGGATTTGTACTCATCAATCCTCTCACTGAGTAGTCGTACTCACCCCACCTATTATAACCATTTCAAATTGCTTTTTAGTGGATCAGTAGATCCTTGTATAGCATATTTTGGAGTGAGCACTAGAAGAGGTTGAGCCAACAAACTATTATTGTTTGGAGATAAACTTTTATTTTATAAGCCTCAGAGGTATATGTACAGTTGTTTAATAGATACTGTAAACTTTATTTGTATTACAGTATGTTTGTAAGGATGATTATTTGTACTAACTTATAATATATAATGATTTGTATATATTTAGTAGTTTAATATTGCACTGATCCTTATGGAAGAGAAATGGGTGTGATAATTGTTTCCTCATACACTATTCCTATCATATGGTCATCTATGAAGGTGATGAAGTAGTAGGCCCCATGCCTAGCCCTCACATTCATTGGACCACATACGTCGGAATGAATTTATTGCAAAGGAAATTCGGCTCTAGTTGCTTTTCCAAATGGTTTTTAGTTAGTTTTCCTTTAAGGCAATACTCACAAGTAGATAATTCGACTTTTTCTAAATTATCTAAAAGGGCTTATTTCGCTAATCGACTCATTCGATCTTGGCCAATATGATTCAATCTAACATGCCATAAATGCACATCATTATCATGATTATGCGCAGTAGTAACTAAAGAAAAACTAACATTATTATTGAAATTGACATGATCAATATCCATAACAATAAAACTATCCAAAACAGAACCAGAACCATAAAATGTTGTACCCAAATATAAACATACGTTGTCATCACAAAAGAACCAATTGAAACCAAATCTCAATAAAACAAGAACAGAGACTAAGTTCCTATGAATACTTGGAGCATAGAGAACATCATGTAGGAGAAGGGTTCAACCAACACGTAAAACTAATTTACCTGTGCCTATTCCCTTAGCTGAACTCCTTGTATTATTTCCTACATAGATCCATCTCTATCCGTCAGGTACTCGTTGGAAATCTATAAAGGCTCCACGATCCTTCGTTATATGGTCGGTTGCTCCTGAATCAACAATCTATAAAGGATTAAATTCAGTTAAGAACACAGAACTACATACACAAGCTTCACTCACATATGAGTAAATAGGGTGTACCTTTTTAGGCTCAGTGCAATCTTTTGCATAATTCCCCTTTTGTTGACAGTTGTAGCACTTAACACGTGCAATATTGATCTTTTTCTTGTTCTTTGACCTACCATTCTTCTTATGTTCTTGCTTTTTCTTTTTTGGCCCCTTAGCCTTTCCTTAGCCTTAATTTTTGCGCTTGTTCTTAATGGAAGTGTGGACAATTGAAGAGGTTGAATTTAATATTCCGGGCCTTTCACTGGATTGTTTTACTCCACTAGCAGATATAAGATCAGTGACGTAGCGGAAGGTAAGTAAACACAAATAAATATCAAGAACTGTTGAATCGCGCATGATTTTCAGTCTATGATCTTCCAAAACCTGTTGATTCCTAAGAATGCCGATATTGAAAAAAATTGAAAATTAATTATTAAATCATCAAAAAAACTACCAACAACGTCAAACAAACCCTATAAATAATGTTCTCAAAACTCTAATAAAAAAAATAAAAGAAAAGCCCAACAAAAGGCCCAAAATTTAAAAATAAAAAAAGAACATAAAGTTCAAAGGTAAAAACGAAGGCCTAAACGATGGATTTTGGAGGTCAAAACGACCTCCGTCGGACTAGCCAAAGTAGTTCATATAGAGCTCTGAGTCAGCTTCGATTTGATATATTATGGGCCTCGTGATTCCACATGTAGCAAAAGTTAAGACCCTTGGAAGCAACATTGCGCATCATAACGTGCCAAAAACGTCAAAGTTGCCTCATCCACATCAATCAGGGTCCATCAGTGAGGCGTGTGAGCTCCCACATGATGAAAGAGGAAAGAGTGCAATGGCATTAGCAGCGCATAGGGCAAAAGTTGCAGCACTAGAGAAAGAACATGCTGGCAGCACCGGTAACATGATATGGAAGATGGAATTAGGGCTATTGTTTATACCTTTAGCTAGTTTTAATCGACTAACCTTTAGCACCCGTAGCATGATATGGAAGATGGAGGTCTAACCCACTAGAGAAAGAACATGATGGCCCCACATTATTTATCACTTTTCATATTTTTATTTACTCTAAGGAAAATGATTGGTGACTCGCGCATGTCATTTTACCATTTTACCTCATATATTATATTATATTTATTTATTTATTTTGTATAATATAAAAATTATATAATAATAAAAAATATATTTTTTAATTATTTAATTAATTAAATTAACAAAATCTAAAACCTAAAAAAGAACTGGGTGAACTCGTCGTACTATAATTTACAAACTCATAAATTATAATTTATTTTTTTAATTAATTAACTGATTATTTAATTATTTATAATTAAAAAAAGGGAGGGCAAAATGGTATTTGCCCTCCCCGCTAGATGTCTCGTACCGAGACATCTAGCATTATCCATAAATTGATAAGTATCTTGCTAAAAAAAATAGTTGATCAATATAAATAATTTAATAAAATTTTATTAATTATTTCTGTTAAATGTTAATATAATTTATTAGAGCCAAAATCTATTTACAATTATCATTAGTTGTTATTGTTAATATTATTTATATACATGTATAAACTTATTACGAATGTTTGTGTAAGTTAATGTTATGAAAGTATAGAATAGGATCGGGTAGTGAATGGTATAGAGTAAATTGTAGCTAAAATAATTGAGATGATAAAATAAGAGAAAATATTAAACACACATAATTTAATGTGGAAAACCCCAAATAAATTGGGTAAAAACCACGGGCAAGAATAGAAGAATTCACTATGAAAAATAATAAGAGTTACAACCCTACTCTATATCACCCAATGACGTAGCATGTAGCGCGATAATCAAATACGTTGATTATTAAGAGGAACCACAATCTCAATCCAGAGATAATTCTCAATCCAAAGAAAAGAAATAAGGAAAATAGCTTTTTAAATTGATAATAATTGAATGATAAAATTCACAACCCTAACATAAATATTTATAGTGTAAGCTATCAACCCTAGTTAGAATCCTAATTAAACTATAAAACTAGAATAATGATAAAATAAAACTGTAGATAATTATTCCTAATTAATATATAAAACTAAAAATAAAAATTCTAGATAAATATATAATTATCTCTAATTAACTAATTATCCTAAAAGCAATTCAAATTAAATGTTGTCCTCATCATTCACCTCCACTTGCAAAGAACTCGACCTCAAGTGAATATATGGATACCCAAGGCTCATATCTAGCTGAAATAAGGTAATGTCTGCAACATTAAAAGTCTTCAAAATTTCCATCCATGCCGACAAATCAATAACATAAGCATTGCCATTGATTTTCTGAACTACCTTATAATGCCCATACTTGCGTTGTTGCAACTTGCTATGTCCACTTTGCATCCTTGCTTTGCTAATGAACACCATAACCTCATCTCCAACATCAAAGACCTTGAAACGCCTATGTTTGTCCGCCTCAGTCTTATACTTAGCATTAGCTTGCTCAAGCTTGTTTCTGACATTCGCTTACACCTCTTGAACTTGCTTTGCTAAGTCACTAGCCGCCACACTAAGACCCGGTACCTTTGGAAGCTTCACTAACAAAGCATGGTTAGGACATTTCATATACACAACAGAGAATGGAGATCTACCTGTAGCACTATGAACAACGTTGTTGTAGGCAAACTTCGCTTGTGCTATAGCAAAGTCCCACTGTTTAGGTCGATCCATACAAATACTTCGAATCAGATTGTCCAATGTTTGATTCACCACCTCTGTCTGTCCATCCGTCTGTGGATGTGTTGTACTACTTAAGTTCAAAGAAGAATAAAACATCTTCCAAAGCGTCATCCAGAAATGGCTAAGGAACTTAGTATCACGATCAGAAGTGATACTCTTTGGCACTCCATGCAATCTTACAACCTCCCTAAAGAATAGTTTGGCTGTAGATAATGCATCTGCAGTCTTCTTACATGGTAAGAAATGCGCCATCTTGGAGAACCTGTCTACCACAACAAATACAAAATCCATACCTCATTGAGTTTGTGGTAAACCCAACACAAAGTCCATCAAAAGATCCTCCCAAATAGCATTAGGAACTGGCAATGGTATGTACAATCCTGTATTTTGAGTATGTCCTTTGGCCTTCTGACAAACATAACACCTAACCACTAGGTTAGTGACATCCTTCCTCTACTTAGGCTAATAGTACCTTCCTTCACAGCCTCAATAGTCTTGTCTCTACTAAGATGTCCCGTTAAACTACCACCATGCAAATCCTGAATGACCTTCTCATGAAGAGATGTGTGAGGTAGACAAAGGTGCCCACTCTTTATGAGAAAACCATTATAAATGTAGAAATCATCATAAGGTTGCTTGCACACACAATTAGCCCAAACCTTGCTAAAATCATCATCATCTACATACATCTCCTTTAACACGTCAAAACCCACTATCTCCCAACTAATAGTTTTCATAGCCACACGTCTACTCAAAGCATCCGCCATACTATTTTGTTGCCTCGACTTATGAACAAACTTATAAGGAAATTTCTCTATATAAGTCAACTACCTAGCATGCATATCACTCCTAATATGCTTTTGGGTGCTCAAATACTTTAAAGCTTGATGATCAGTATATAAAATAAACTCTTTAGCAATGAGATAATATTCCCAAGTCTTCAAAGCCCTCACAACAACATAAAACTCCTTATCATAGGTAGCCCACTTAAGTTTAGCCTCACTCAATTTCTCACTAAAGAAAGCTACCGGCCTCTTTTCTTGGGATAGAACAGCCCCAACACTTACACCACTAGCATCACACTCCACCTCAAATAATTTCCTAAAATCAGGCAATGCTAACACATGTGTTGTACTCAATTTCTCCTTAATCAAAGAAAAACCACTCTCTTGCTCCTTACCCCACTGAAATTTATCCTTCTTTAAATATTCAGTAATAGGTGCAATAATACTACTGAAATGCTTAATGAACCTCCTATAGAAAGTTGCCAACCCATGAAAACTCCTCACATCACTCACATTCTTTAGGGTAGGCCACTCCCTAATAGCTTTAACCTTGGCCTCATCGACCTTAATCCCATCACTACTCACAACATATCTAAGAAACAACAAACTATCTTGCATAAAATCACACTTCTTTAAATTAGCATATAGTTTATTTTCCCTCAATACTTTAAACACCTCTTTAAGATGCACTACATGCTCATCTCTAGACTTACTGTGAATCAAGATATTATCAAAATAAACCACCACAAATTTACCTAAGAAAGGTTGTAGTACCTGATTCATAAGTCACATGAATGTGCTTGGAGCATTGCTGAGGCCAAAAGGCATGACTAACTGCTCAAATAAGACATCCCTAGTCTTGAATGCCATTTTCCATTCATCCCCTAGGCGAATTCAAATCTGATGGTAGCCACTCCTCAAATCTATCTTGCTAAACACGATTGCCCCACTCAACTGATTAAGCATGTCATATAGTCTCGGAATGGGAAACCTATACCCAATGGTAATCTTGTTAATGGCTCTACTATCCAGATATATCCGCCAACTCGCATCCTTCTTTGGTGTCAATAATGCTAAAACTGTACACGGACTCAAACTAGCCTGTATGTGTCCCTTACTCAACAAATCCTCCACCTTTTCCCTCAAGATCTCATTCTCCTTTGGGCTCATTCTGTAATGAGGCAAGTTAGGCAAAGTAGTACTAGGTACCAAATCAATATGATGTTGTATATCCCTCATGGGAGGTAAACCCATAGGCAAATCATCGGGCACCACATCTTTAAATTCCTCTAACAATTCCTATACCTCCACTGGAATTGGATGTCCCTCTAATTCTCCACTACCTGCCTCCCCTTTCACTACCAGCAAATGAACCTCACGTGTCTCCTTGCACTCCCCAATAAATGTAGTTGGTTTGTGCACAATGGTGAGAAATTTCCTCCCCTCTACTTTAGAAGCTTTGGGTTAGTTTTTTCTAGCAAATGGCACTAAGGTATATTTCATACCCCCTTTCTCTAACTGATAAACATTCTTCTTACCCAAATGCTTGGCATCTACATCATATTGCTAAGGATGTCCAAACAGTATATGATAAGCATCCATATCAACCACATTACAATAAATTTCATCACAGTAATTGCTAATTGAGAAAGGTACTTTACGACATTTTGTCACCTTGATGCCTCCCACCTCTTTAATTTATTCAATGGTGTATGGATTAGGATGTTCCTCAGTCGCTAGCTTCAGTTTCTCCACTATGTCTCTTTCTATGATGTTCTCTTGACTGCCACTATCGATGATGAGATCAAATAAACTCCCTTGTATGGTACATCTAGTGCGAAAGAGCTTATGGCATTGAGTGTCATATACATTTTTTGGTGACAACATGAGTTTCCTCACCACACATGCATACTCATCATGGTCATCATACTCACAGTCATCATCATCTTTATCAGGTCCACACACCTCATCATCAGCCTCATCTTCCTCTCTCTCTACTACATTCACAGCCTTTCTCTTTGAACACTCATTTGAACGATGCCCCATCTCTCCATACCTATAGCATTCAATGCCAAAAGGTTTGGTATAGGGGTTGGCATTTTTGGTAGGAGCTATAGTATCACTCTTCTCTACCATCATACCCTTGCCTTTCCCTACACCCATAGTGTTAGTCTTTACATTACTAGTTTGAGGCGTCTTACCCTTATCAAATGCAGCCTTGTTGTCTTCTCCTCCATACCTTTTATAATTGGTAGTTCGGGTTTTCTCCTGGATAAGCTATTCAGCCCTCATGGCTAAATTTCTTGCCTCTTGTACACTGAAAACCATCTTTACACCGATCTTATCTGGAAGAGCCAGTTTTAACCCGCTCAAAAACTTTAGTGCCTATTGATTTTCACTTTCTGATAATTGGTTTCGCATGAACTCTACATTATACTCAGTTACACTCCTCATTCCCTGAGTACACCTCTAATAAGCATGGAAAAGATATTGCTCGTAGTCTGGAGGTAAAAATATACCCCACAATAATTACCTCATTCTCCTCCAAGTCTGAACCATACCACACCCCTCTCTCATCCTTGTCTCTCTCAACTTTTCCCACCAAACCGATGCTCCCCCTTTCAACCGATAAGAAACAAATTTCACATTTCTCTCATCGGACAGCTCAATATAATCAAAGAACCTATCTATTTCAGTCAACCAATCAAGAAAACTCTCTATATCAAGATCCCCACTGAAGTTAGGAATATCTACCTTTAGTTTGTACTCGTCGTCCCCTCTGTAGTTTGGTTACCATTATCGTCTGCCACCAAATTCTCCATGTGCAGGCACCATATTTCCTGTATGTGCCATATTCCCGATGTCAGCCTCATCATCCGACATGTCATCATATACTATGGTTGGCCTCCTTTGATTATTGGGAATAGGATCAACAACGGGTCTGATAGGGCGAAATCCTCTACCTTCTTCACCATCATCGTTCCTATGCCCTTGTTCGTTAACCCTCAACACAACTTGCAATTGGGTTTGCATTGCTTCCAATAGCTAGGTTATGTTTTGGGTATTCTGTTGCTGTTCTTCGATTGCTCTCCAAACAGCCTGCAATCCCTGATCACCGTCTTGGGACTGGTTGCCATCATTACCACAATCAGGGTTAGCCATCGATTAGGGAAAACCTGATCTGATACCACATGACGCAGCGTGTAGCGCGATAATCAAATACGTTGATTATTAAGAGGAACCACAATCTCAATCTAGAGATTATTAATCTCAATACAGAGATAATTCTCAATCTAGAGAAAAGAAATAAGTAAAATAGCTTTTTAAATTGATAATAATTGAATGATAAAATTCACAACCCTAACATAGGTATTTATAGTGTAAGCTATCAACTCTAGTTAGAATCCTAATTAAATTAGAAAACTAGAATAATGATAAAATAAAACTGTAGATAATTATTCCTAATTAATCTATAAAACTAAAAATAAAAATTCTAGATAAATATATAATTATCTCTAATTAACTAATTATCCTAAAAGCAATTCAAATTAAATGTTTTTCTCATCACCCAAGGAGAAAAATAATAGCACTCTCTTTTATAATATGAGAAAAAACCACTCTATATTTTTTCTCACAAGAAGATAACTCTCTCAACTCACCAACTCTCTCTCACACACCCTTATGCTTATCAATTTTCTAACACCTCAAAATGTTTCTCCTTAAGCCTATTTATAGGCATTTTGGTTATAGAAGAGTGAAGACAAAGCCAAATTTACTTTGTCTTATAAGTTGTCCATGAGTTGGCAATAAGTTGGCAATGAGTCACCGTATAATAGGTGGCATTGAGTTGGTCATGTTCTTGAAGACAAAGCAAAGTTTGATTTGTCTTGTGAGTTGTCATTTTTGACTTGGTGGTCAACAATTAAGTGTGCAAATGTTCTTCATGAATAATCTAAGTGACAAAAGGTGTGAACATTCAGTTATAGAGATCAATGATCAAACCTCCATTTCTCCTTAATTTTTCTCCTTATGGTGTTGGAAATTAATCACCTTCACTATATGCTCAAAAAGTCAAGTGTGCAAAGCTATCCATGGTATGTATCAAAATATTATTGGGGTTGCATTCCTTCATAGCTATTTTCTTTCTTTCCTAAAACAAATTATTTTCTTTCTTTAAATGTTAGAAAAATTGAAATACAAAAACTAGTAGTTATTACTATTTATTTTAGTTGAGATAATAAAAATATTAAATATGAATTTGTTAAGGAATGTATCATGTCATTATAAAATATTATTATTTATTTTAGTATTATTATTAAATGTGTTTCTATGTTTTATATAATTATAAAATATTATTATTGAAAAAACAAATTAAAAGAGACTATAAAGATTAATAATAATACTAATTAAATCTGAGATTAAAGTTCTAGAAAGTCATTTAGTTTGAAATAGAGAGAGTACTGAATTATTAGATAAATGATAAGAAACTAATAAAGAAAATTTTTAAAAAGTTAAAAATTACTATTGAAATTGGAAATCAATAACTGAAGAATACTAAAGAATTTTGATCATATTGATAAATATTAACATTGCATGTGCTAAGAAAAAGTTGCTAATTAAAGATTTGCTGAAATCAAACTTA
>CATIWO010081280.1:0-13861 GCA_949673435.1 Macaranga tanarius | reverse complement strand
TTTTTCAAGCACTAGAAATAAATTATTATCGATAAATTTTCAATAGGACTACAACTCCTTTCACATTATTAAGAAAATGTTACAATAAAGATTAGCTTAATTTAATTTATTCTATTATATGCAGTTAATAAAAATCAGTAGCTGTAAGATCATAAATTAAACATTTGCATGATTCATGCGAGCTGCAAAAAGTGCTGCAATTTTCACTTACACAGCTATAAGAAAGTCAAAGTACACGACGCGAGTCTTGCTGGCCGAAAATCTCAAAACGGCATCGTATGACAAACTCATCTTCTTCTCACGCATTGGTACGCTAGGTACGACGTCGTTGTTCTTCGTTCCCCACCTCTCAAAGTTCAGGCGACAACAAATTATAAAAGAAAAAAAAAAGGAAAAGCCGAGATCTACCTGAGAACCTGAAAGTGGTGATCGTCTGCTGGTCTTGTTGTGGTCTGGTTCATCACTCTCGAAATGTTTAAGATCTCTTCCTCTAACCCTAACCTCTCCATTTCTAGATCTCTGAAACCAACACATTATTAGCTCTTAACAAAACCAAATCAAACAAATCACCATTTTTTAATAAAATTTTCGACTGAATAAAGATGTATATGGCATATGGATGGCCGCAGGTGATACCTCTAGAGCCAGGACTATGTCCATCTTCACAACGGATTATTTATCTCAAAGTCATCAATCATCTCTTGCTCGTCGTCTCTCCTTCTCACTTCGAGCTCTGGAGCTCCTCTCAGGTTTATATTTATTTTATTGCATTCGCGTTTTTTATTTATTTATTATTATGTGTGGAAATTAGGGTTTTGGATCTGTGAATTGTGTTTATGTTATTGGATCATAATGCAGCATAAAGTGAGGTTAGGCAAGTATAAGAGAGATGCGGAGTCTGTGGAAAGAGAGGGAGAGAATTTACAAGCTGTGTGGAGTCCTGATGCTAAATTGATTGCTGTTCTTGTAAGTTGATTTTATTGATTTGCATTTTTAATTTTTGATTTATTCCAAATAATTCTGATGCTCAATTTTGTTTAATTTTTCAATTGCCAATGCTTGTTCCATGGAGAAATATAAATGTGATGGTATGTGCATTTATTTAGATCTCTTTAAAATTACTAGTGAATGACAGCGAGCTCGACTGCATGATTTTTTTTTTTTTGTTGAAACTAAAGAACTGGCGCTACTTACTAAATTAAATTATACACAGAAAAGCATGAAAAGTGATCTGTGATAATGCCATTTTGTTTTTGCATTTATTTCTTCTTCTTCTTTGGAAAGTATAACCAAATGCAATAACTTTGTTTTGTTGGTTCTGTCTTCACTGTTGCAGACTTCATCCTTTTTTCTTCACATTTTCAAGGTCCAATTCTCTGAAAGGAGAATACAAATAGGAGGGAAGCAACCATCTGGTTTGTTTCTTGTTAATATATCTCTTCTTCTTAATGAGCAGGTGCCTTTTGCACAGAAAGACCTGACAGTGTGAGTTTCATTGCTTATATTTATTTCTGTTTTATTTTATTTCTTGGGTGGTGGGGTTGATCTCTTACTGAATTTCACGCGGTGATTTGATTTTGATATTGCATTTTGTTGTTTGTTTTGTTGGTAGTGTTTATTTTTGAGACAGAAAACTGAAACGATTAGTGTTTACTCTTTTTTCACATTATTGATTGAGATTGTTATATTTTTATTTCTATCTGGTCTTTGATCTTAGTTTTATGATGTCTCTCTTTCCAGGAGCAATATTGTGAGTGATAGCAAATATATGCTACTTGGACTTTCCAATGGGTCCTTATATAGCATCTCATGGAAAGGAGAGGTAATCAGAAAATAATTGCAGGCTCCTATTTTCATTTGGATTATTTTTGTTGCAATTCTATTTACAATGGTCTATTATGTGATAACCTATCTGATCTTGTGCTGGTTTTTGTCTATAGTTCTGTGGGTCTTTTGAACCTGATCCCCGTTCACATGAGAGTAGTGAAGTCTCTATATTACCACACTCTTTAGTTAATGGACTTGTTTCTGGAGCAGCCCCAGGAAGCCTTGTGTTTAATCATAACATCAACAGGAAGTCAGCTATTACACAGTTGGAGCTTTGCTTTCCAATGAGGTTGCTATTTGTTCTATACTCTGATGGACAACTGATATCATGCTCTGTTAGTAAGAAAGGGCTAAAGCACGCTGAATCTATCAAAGTTGAAAAGAAGTTGGGCTCTGGTGATGCCGTATGTACCTCAGTGGCTTCAGATCAACAAATCCTTGCAGTTGGTACTAGAAGAGGTTTTGTAGAGTTATATGACCTAGCGGAATCTTCGTCACTCATCCGTACACTTTCTTTGCATGACTGGGGGTAAGTTTTGCATGTTATTATTAGGGTTACATAAGTTGTGGGATGATTGAATGGCTCTCAGTTTTAGTTCTTTAGACTTATTTTCTAGGCTTTCTTCTTTCATGGAATTCTAGAAAACTTATTGACCTATGAACTTGAGAACATAGCCTCATCTAGGTTCTGGGCTAATCTCCTAGTTCTCTATCTCACTTTTTTTTTTTTTTTTTTTGAGCATTTAATTGGAGTGGTTAATTCCCAACACCATTAGGGGGGAAACCAAGGGGGGGCGGGGGATCGATCCCTGGTCTCCACAACTGGATTTCCGCACCTTTTGCCACTTGGGCTACTCATGGGGGACTAGTTCTCTTTTTTTTAGATGATCATTTGATTGTAATTTTCATATTGATTCTACAATTCTTTGTAAGTTTAAGGGTTTTTATATCTCAGTTTATTTAATTTGCAGGTATTCAGCGGATGCCACTGGTTCTGTCAGTTGTATTGCGTGGGCGCCTGATAATTCTGCTTTTGCTGTTGGGTGGAAGTTGAAAGGACTAACAGTCTGGTCTGTGTCTGGCTGTCGTTTGATGTCAACAATCCGGCAAATTGGTCTAAAATCTGTATCTTCACCAGTAGTTAAGCCTAACCAAGATTGTAAATATGAGCCATTGATGGGTGGCACCTCGCTGATGCAGTGGGATGAGTATGGGTATAAGCTTTATGCGATTGAAGAAGGATCTGTGGAGAGAATTATTGCATTTTCTTTTGGGAAATGCTGTCTTAGCAGAGGAGTCTCTGGTATGACTTATGTGCGCCAGGTGATTTATGGTGAAGATCGGTTGCTTGTTGTACAGTTTGAAGACACTGATGAACTTAAAATTTTACATCTGAATCTTCCAGTATGTGTTCAAAGGTTTAACATTAATTATTTACTATTATTTATTTTCTTTGCAATTTTGAGAACCTAATATGATCTATTCGTGGTCAGGTTTCTTATATCTCTCAAAATTGGCCTGTTCAACATGTGGCAGCTAGCAAGGATGGAATGTATTTAGCAGTCGCTGGTCTTCACGGGTTGATCCTATATGATATGCGGTTGAAAAAGTGGCGAGTGTTTGGAGATATTACTCAGGAACAAAAGATTCAATGCAAAGGTTTGTTATGGTTGGGGAAGATTGTTGTTGTCTGCAACTACATTGATTCTTCTAACATGTGAGTTATCATCAGTTGCAATAAATTTTAATTAGTTATTCCAAATTGAAATGCTGTTTGTGTGCCTTCTGAATTTGTACATTTATGTTATGAACTTTACCAGCCTGCCAATGTGTTTGTGGTACACTAAGGTTGGATGAAATCAGGTATTTAGTGTCTGAATGGGTATAAAATGTAGTTTTGTGTTTCTGGATTGGATTAAATACTTGTAAGTTGAAATTTAGTGACTGAAGAATAGCTATTCAGCGGTTGGAATGGAATAGGGGATTCATGTTTCAGAAATATTTCTTCCTGCACAGAATTTGAGGATTTGAAGGTAGTTGGATGGTATAAGTGAGATGTGTGGCATTTAGGGTTTGTAATATTATCCTAATAGACCCTTGAGATGTATTCTGACATCTATCTTCAAAAACTAGAAGATAGTTTGATACTTCAATTATTGTGGGTGGGATTTGGCATTGGATTAAGCAAAAAGGGAGAACACTTGGTGGTTCTGAGTTGTTATCTAGGGCACTCTTGTAGAATTGTGGTAATGTTTGATGCAGAAACAATTGTGACATTGTTGGAAAAGGCCACAGCAGTATTTGATATACAATAGTATGGCGCTTAATCTGCCACAGCAATATTTGATATACAATAGTATGCTAATTTGTATCTTCTTGTGTTTGAATTGGAACTTTTGCTGTTTAATGCAGGTATGAGTTACTCTTTTATCCAAGATATCACCTTGACCAAAGTTCTTTGCTTTGCCGGAAGCCATTGCTTGCCAAGCCAATGGTGATGGATGTCTATCAAGATCATATACTTGTCACTTATCGCCCATTTGATGTCCACGTATTCCATGTAAAACTATATGATGAACTGACACCTCAGAGAACTCCAAATCTGCAGGTAAATGAATGCCATCTGGCTGCCATTTTGTTAAATATTACTTGTGACATTGAATGTGATAAAATATTTGTAAATTATTGTGAATGCTTGAATGAAACTTAATTTTTCATACATTTTAAGTGATAAAATGACAAACAGCTTTCTACAGTACGAGAACTCTCAATTATGACTGCAAAGAGTCATCCTGCTGCAATGCGCTTTATCCCCGACCAGATTGTAAGAGATGGTGCCCTGCAGAATCATATTTCACCATCTTCAGATTCCTTAGTCAGAGAGCCAGCTAGGTATGTATCTATGCAATGACTAGTAGGACCTTTTGCAAACCACATGCCTCTGAATATTTGCATGCTTTAGCAGGTGTTTGATACTGAGGACAAATGGGGAACTTTCACTTTTGGATTTGGACGATGGACGTGAAAGAGAGCTCACCGACTCTGTTGAATTATTCTGGGTTACTTGTGGTCAATCAGAGGAAAAGACGAACCTAATTGAGGATGTTTCTTGGTTAGATTATGGCCACCGAGGGATGCAGGTAACCAATGTTAATCTCTGTTGTGTAATCTGTTTGATATTCTATTACATATGGGTTAATAAAATAATTAGTCACCCCTAGTTCCTGTCAGCTGTACACGTCTGATGAGCGTTCCTGTTGGAAGCTTCTTTTTACAGGTTTGGTATCCATCTCCTGGTGTTGATTCTTTTAAGCAAGAGGATTTTTTGCAGGTATTTATTTGTTTGCATTCAAGATATTATACTGCAGATATCTGGGGACATCTGTGTGTGCTTGTTTTCTGTTTGTCAATTATAAAAATGTCAATTATACTTTGTACGCTTGGAAAGTTCAATAGAAAAGGAACTTGCCTGTGTTTTCTATGGATTCCACAGAAAGCAACTTGATTTGGTTCTGATTAAATTGCATTCCTTTGAAGATGACACAAGGGACTAGTTTTCCTTTTCCTTCTTGTGACTCTCTGGTTAGCAGCGTGGTTTTATTCCTTTGTCAATGAAAAATGTTGCATCCTTTACTCAGCAGGTTATCCTGGGAGACTATGGTGCTGTTTGGCATTGTTGTAGAGATAAATACCATGTTGAATATATTTACTAAAAGAATCTTTGAGAATTGAAGTTTAATATGGTTATTTGATCTTGTTTCTTGATTTTACGAACTAACTCAGGGTTAATTTTTAGTTGGACCCAGAGTTGGAATTTGATCGTGAAGTGTATCCTCTTGGACTTCTTCCAAATGCTGGTGTTGTTGTTGGTGTCTCTCAGAGAATGTCTTTTTCAGCATGCACTGAGTTTCCGTGTTTTGAGCCGTCTCCTCAAGCTCAAACTATTTTGCATTGCCTACTCAGGCACCTTCTTCAGGTATCCTTCTTTTGCTTTTCTTTTGTTTCGGCTATTCAGATGTGACTTATGTAGTGTTATTACCATTATTTAGCTAGTAATGATTATTATCATTATTGAGCCACTAAAAAATGGTTCTTGAGGTTGAATGATTATCATTTGAGTCGAAGTGTCTGCAAATTCACTTTTGTAGTGAATGAACTAAATGCTTATTCATTGGAACAGTTTTACTTGAATTAAATCAAATTAATTTTCATGACTTGAATCAAATTGCTTCAGAATTAGTATGAATTATGCTAACTCAGAGTCAAAAGGAAATACTATAAAACAACTTCTTGAAGAGCAGCCTCCTGGTCCTGTCTTTAGTAATGAGCTTCAAGCGAAACAGTAGCTCCTGTTTTTTTCCTGTTACTCTCTTGGATACCAGTTGTTATTAACTTCTAAGTCTTCAAGCTTATTAGCTAGATTGATGATAAACCATGGCGCCCCAAACCCAAAGTTATGACATATTATTAAACAGATTTCATCTTGTCATTGTAAGCATGAAATATATTCAAGTGTATCCTTTCTTGAATTTGCTGTGGTGGTCAGCAAGTACTTGTCCTTGTGCTAGTCCTGCTGTTCTGGTGAAGAGTAAACTAAACACCTGGTTTTTGGCTATGTATGGTAATGCTTTTCACATGCTTTAAGTTATCATTTTCTGATTCTGACTCTGACTCTGTCTCTTGTCTATCAGAGGGACAAACGAGAGGAGGCTTTAAGGTTGGCACAGTTATCAGCACAAAAGCCTCATTTTTCCCATTGTCTGGAATTGCTTCTTTTTACTGTATTTGACGCAGAAATTTCCAGGTATATATAATCAGCAAAGAGAAGTTAGACAAAAAACATTTGGCTATTTGCACATAGGCATAATCTGAGGCTAGGCATAATCTGATGCATCCTTGACCACTGTCTTTGTATAAGTAATTGAAAACAAGATCATTTCAGATGTTTAAGTTCCGAATTCTTCTTTTTTCTTGCTTTTGTTGTTCTGAACTCTTCATGCACTCCCTGAATTTGTTGAATGCCACTTGCAGGCAGGGCACAAACAAGAACCAGATATCAGTTCCTAACCATGCCGGAAGTTGCTCTCTTTTGGAGAAGACCTGTGATTTTATTAGAAATTTCCCAGAGTATCTTGATGTAGTTGTGAGTGTTGCTAGAAAAACTGATGGTCGACACTGGGCAGATTTATTCACAGCTGCTGGAAGATCAACAGAGTAAGATTTTGCACCTTTAATGCAAAAGAGGAAGTTCGAAAAGCAAAAGACTTTTGTCCTATTTTTTAATGTGGTAAAACTAAGAGAGGAATCTCTCTAAATATATAGCCCAAAAAAAATATTGTGCCAAATGGAAGAAAAGGATCCATGTAGCTGACCATAACTAATTTGGGATTAAGGCTTAGTTGAGTTGAATTTCAAACATATTTAGAAGGAAACTTGTATAACAAGGAAAAAAGGCTGGTAGTTGTATTATATGTGGAATAAGATCTGAAAGAGGATGACTGTCTAGATACATAATAGTTTGTGGTGTGTAGTCCTGTCTGTTCAATGTAAACAGGGTTTTGCTAGACAATTTATTGTTTGTAAGACAATTTGGTGTAGTTATATCTCTTATTTTACTGCCTGATTTTCGTCTGGAGCCTTGCAGACAATGCTGGTGTTAGTTGCACTTCATTTTGTTTATCACTTCATATTTGCAATCATACTGTTCTCTCTTCCAAGAATGGGATGTAAACTGTATTCAATAATTTTTCCTTGTTTCCAACTTTAAGGTTGTTTGAGGAATGCTTCCAGCGGAGATGGTATCGCACTGCAGCTTGCTATATACTTGTAAGGGTTATGAGTTTCTCAGTTTTTATCTTTCAAAAATTTTGAGCTCTTGAGTGCCAGAATATTGTTGTTCTTCTTTCTCAGATTGCTCTACACCTATCTTTACATATTGTTGTCTATATTAGGCAACTGGGTCAATGAATTTCTAGGTTTTCATTAATCTTGTTTCAAGCTTTTACCTTCAAATGCGTGTTTTGATTGCTTTTGACCGCAAATATAATTGCAGAGTTTGTTTGTTACTTTGAAATGACTAAATCATCTAGGTGCCTGATTGAATAGTTATGCTTGTAAATTATATCTTTGGAGTATCTAGGATAGGTGATGCATTTATGTGGGCTGGGGGTGGGTGTGTTATAATATCATTCACAAAAAAATATCTTGTATGCAAGAACCACATTCTTCTTGTTCCTGTAGAAACAAATTTGGAAGCGAAAACATGGAGAAAACATTATTACATTAACTTGTTTCTTTAATGAATGTTATAGGTCATTGCTAAACTTGAAGGACCTGCTGTTAGTCAATACTGTGCTTTACGTTTGCTACAGGTAGACAATTGCTAGTAGTTTACAACCACATCTTTTCTCCATTCCTCATGGTTTTGTATATGATTGGACTCTTACCAGTATTGACAACCATGTATGCAGGCAACACTTGATGAATCTTTATATGAACTCGCTGGAGAACTGGTATTGCTTGGAGCCTGATTTTGCTTTTCTATGAATCATAATTGAATTTAAACATGTTTTGCCCTTCTCTTTGCTGTGGTTTTCAGGTGCGATTTTTGTTGAGATCTGGAAAAGAATATGAACAGACATTTACTGATTCCGACAGACTGTCTCCAAGATTCTTGGGTTATTTTCTTTTCCGTTCTAGCTACAGGAAGACATCACTGGACAAGAGGTTTTTAAGCAGTTCTTAAAGTTTTCCTACTTTTGAGACCTCCATAACTTTCACACAAGGAATTATACTAATACTTTTTTTCTTTGGGGCAGCACCTCATTCAAAGAGCAAAGTGCCCATGTTGCTTCTGTGAAGAACATTCTAGAAAGCCATGCTAGTTATCTGATGTCAGGGAAAGAACTTTCCAAGCTTGTTGCATTTGTAAAAGGCACTCAGTTTGATTTAGTGGTAAGAAAAAATTGCATTGCTTTTGTGAGATGGTATGTTTTGCTATAAGGAGTTTAAAATTGTGAATTAATTGCAGGAATATCTTCAAAGAGAAAGATATGGTTCTGCTCGCTTGGAAAATTTTGCATCAGGGCTGGAACTGATTGGTCAAAAGGTACTCCTTAGTTCTCAACATACTTCTCATTTAGTTTTAAGATGCATTGCGGCAGCTTATCATCTCGCTTTTAATCTTTTATTTTTCTTTTGAGGAGAGAGAGAAGCAATTAGCATGCTAAGTGTCAAAAGCAAATATCTAGTCATCCAGGCCCTCAACAAAAATGCAACCTGTTTATTGAGTATAAACTATTAAGTAATCATTATTTGTTGCAAGACCAATGTGAAAATCTGTGAGAGCCCAGTTGCTGGTGTTTGCTAGTCTGCTTTTAGCAGCTCTGCTGGGTGTTTTGCAAAAATTTCAGATCAGAATCTTTTTTCTGCTGTGACTGTTTAGTTTCTATTGGGGCATGTGAATAAGTTTTGCAGTAAATAACGGTGTTATCATTAATTTTGCTATGTTTCCAGAAGATACCTTCTGTTATGAGCAAGTTCTGGTCAGTCCTAACAACAATTACATTTTCATCTTTATGTTGATAGAACCCTTATTTTATGTTTCCAGCTCCAAATGGGTACATTGCAGAGCCGTTTGGATGCTGAGTTTCTGTTGGCTCATATGTGTTCTGTCAAGTTCAAGGAGTGGATTGTTGTCCTGGCTACACTATTAAGACGGTCAGAGGTATACGTCAAACTTTGTCATTTACCCAGTACCTTTTGAGCTTTTTAGCATGCTGAATCATTTGGCTTATCTTGATTCTTGCCTTTCCGTTTGTGTTCATTTTGGAACTGGTGTTCTTATTGATTTAATTTTCGAATATGAGTACATAAATTGAGTGCTTAAAATGAATCCCAGTGTGATGTAACTAAGGGCTGCATGGTAAGAGATACTGGTACATGCTAGGAAAGAACAAGAGAGATGGAATTCTTAAGGCCTTAAATGGATGATTGTTCATGGACCAAGAAACCACAAATTATTTGCTTTGTATATATATATGCCAATGGTCATGATCCTGTTTGAGAATGGTTGCCATCTAAACCTTGGTCCAATTGAAAAGTTTGACTTATTTCCCACCCATCCATATGCTTAGAAACAAGCTTTAGTCACCATCGGAATTGCATCAAAGAGCTGAGGTAGATTAAGTATTAACCTTATGTCCCTAAAGTGATGGAACGGCCTTGAACCAAATTTTCTTGTAATGCCCCATGTAGGTTCTCTTTGATCTTTTTCGGCATGACATGCGGCTATGGAAGGCATATAGCATAACCCTTCAGGTATGCATTTGTCAATAATTTTGCTGATTATTAATAGTGGCATTGTTCTAAGGCAAATCTCACCCTGCTCATCTCTTGATGTGTGCTTTAGTCACACTCTGCATTTGTTGAATATCAAGATCTACTGGAAGCCTTAGAAGAGAGGCTGACTTCTGTCTCAGATTTGGAAGAGAAATGAGGGCAAGTTTCACGACCACTGAACAGTTTTGCAGCAGAAAGAGGCCGATCAACCCAATTTTTTTTCGAGATGGAGATTATTTAATTCACGGGCCACGCATCCCTGGCAAATTATGTTCCTATAGTTGGGCACGTTAGTTGTGTAAAACGATCAACCTGGAAGGCAGGGTGATATATAGAAACGTCATTCTTGTAGATAAGGCTTTTGAATTTCTAGAGCAGCTATTTTTCACCTCTCATATTTTTTTCCCATGTGTATTGTTGTTCTCATTTCTATAATTTTCACATGTGTATAGCATTTTTCTTTGTTGTATGAATATAAATAAAGCCATTTTTCCAAATGATCTTTCTTGTTTGGTCCATTTGATCAACTTCAGCATTTGGTTTTCGACCTTGTTACATTCTGTCGTCTCGAAACCGGTCAGTTCCGCTCGATCTCTAAGGTTTATATATTTTTAGTAATTAGCCATAAAATTTCTACACTTGCATTCATCAATAAAGAAGGCCTAAATTTTACATTTTCTTGGGCTTGACAATTTCGGTACATGTACAGAAACCTAACACCTGCTTGTAGTTCTTGTAAAAGTAGATTACATAACAGTTACAGTGGATCCAACTGAAACTTGCTTAATGAAGAAAGTTATATCGTGAAGGTTACTAATCACCAACTAAAGCTGATAAACTCAAAGTGCAAATTTTCTGCTAATCCAGATGAACATATCGTTGCAACCTCATGCCTCATCTCCTTGGGACCGCAAACAAGAACTCCCACACTTGATCCTTTGTATTCAAATAGCATTCCTACAACCCAAGTAAAAGATATGTAAAAATTGTGTTTTTGCTATGCTAAAGCAACAAAGGTAAATCTGGGATTAAAGGAATTATTGTGGCTTACTCTTCAGATCAGGTCTTTTACCATAGTGCACATTAGTAGTCTGAACAAGAGACTGGTGAGGGAGACTTTCCAATTCTTTATCACCATTATGTAACCCTGATTCTGGTGACCCTTCAACGATCCGATTCTGCTTAGCTTCTCTTGCATTTTGTTTCTTGTTCCATAAAACAGATGCACTTGCTGTTGTGACTATGCCTATGCTTATTGCTAACATATTGAGAACAGCTTCTAGAGAGAAGGAGAAAACCTCCCAGGTGTTGTGATCTATGGGATAAATGTAATATCGGGTAATAAGGCCAATTATGATGACAAAAATGATGACAGAAGATGATATAATAGCACCAAGCCAGAGCCAGCTTCTGGGGCCTAAAATTGCAGAAAGAGGTGCATCTGTTGAGTAAGGCTTAAACCATACAGTTCGAATGAGCTTTGAATTATCAATGGTGGATTCTTTCTCTCTTGTAACATAAGCCTCAATCTTTAGCTGCAGGTTGGAAAATTCGGATGGAGCACTGGATATCGGAAGTAGAAGGTCCAGCATGGTGAGGTCTGAAGAGTTCTTGAACGAGCAAATCAGTATTATTTGTGGAGTCTTGCATTTGTATGTTGTGCTAACATGGATGAGTTCTCGAATTATAGATATGAAAGGAGTAATACCACTTCCTCCACTCACCATCACCAGTGTGTCATGCCTAAATGTACAGTTCAGTTCGTATATAGTTAGTCCATATATATATCAAGAAAAACACCACAAGTATACAGAACCCACACATGTACAAGTGTTAACCTTAGAAAGTGAGTTGAGGCAGGTCCATAAGGTCCTTCAACTGAGACTTCGAGATGGTCGACAGAAGAAGGTGATGAAAGCAATTGGTATAGTTTCTTGGACCAACTTCCTTCACTTTTGATCACAACACTCAGAGTTTCAGGTTCCAAGTTGCTGCTAGAATTGATAGTGAAAGGATGCCATTGAAGCTTAGAAATACTAGGAACATTCATGAACAGAATGCTTGTCGGATTGTAACTCAAACCTATCAGTATAAATTAGAAAAGCTATATATCTCAGTACCATCACTAGCTATTTGCAAGAACAAAGAAAGTGATCAAGCTAAGCACCTGGGCTTTTAGAGAAGTTGATTTCAAGAGTATCACAAGGCAAAATGCGGGCTGAAACTAAACGAACTTTTGTTCTTGATTGCAAGAATCTCAAGTAACGATCAATCAAGAAGAGATAAAACCCAGGGAGCATCATTATACAGGAATAACCAACGGCAACGTGCAACATGAAGAAAAGCATGAAGAGGATATAGAGATGGTGACTGTAAAAGAAAAGCTCAAACATTTGTTTCCTTATGCGAGGGAAGGTTGTTGCCCAAAGGCCCAATCCAGCCAGCAAAGATATCTCTCCGGCCACATTCGATATCTCGGTTTTACCCCATTTTAGCACCTGCACCAGCAATGAGTTTTGGGCTATGAAAATGCACGAAATTGAACGAAGTGCGAGTGTGGAGCCCATTAGAACCCAATACCAGCTGATGGAATTTCCATGCCCATTTTCGCTTCACAGAATTTATTGGTTTAAAAAATTCAAACATTTACGACTTTTTATAATCTAATATCAAACTTTTAATTTTTACAATAATATCTCAATTTAATAAATATTTAGTAATTTTAACACAAATAATTATTTTATCAAAATAAAATATAAGATACTGACGTGACATATGTAAAATGTCAAACTTATCATTTATTGTGTTTATATTTTTATTTAATTTAAAATAAATAATTTATTAATTGGCTGAATTAAAATATTTTATCAAAATAAAAATTTTAAAGGTTTGATTTTTTTTTTTTTTTTTTTTTTGAGAAATAGGCGTTTCATTAATGGAGCCTACCCAACAGAATCTCTGCTGGGAAATAATTGACCCATCAGATAATCCCAAGCATCAATTTGGGCATCAATCAATAATCAATAATCAATTAGAGAGTTGGACGAAAATATTGATTGTCGGTTTGTTTGTTCTATAATTTTTGTCAACCTTTTTTTTAGTTCTTAATGGTTGGCAGTAGAAAACAAGCTCATAGGAGACGACAAATTCGACAAAATTGACTCGGAGGGATCAAATCTCCACAAGAGTTCAATTATTAAAGCTATTTGATTATTCACATCTTTTTGCTTTTATCGTTTTATTGGATTCCTTTGGTAGACCAAACTCTTTTTTTTTCTCCTTTTTGTTTTCTTTGTTTTGTTGCTCACGTACCTTAGTTAGATTCCAATATTTCTTTGGATTTTTTTTTCTCATTATCTTAATTTCTTTACCCTTTCAAAAAAAAAAAAAAAAATCACAACCTTTTAGAAATCTTCAAACATTAGAATTTGTTCCAATTGTTGTTTTGGATATAAAATTGTTCAAACAAAATTTTTCACTTTGTTTTGATCTCTAATTATTATGTATTTATGTGTTTTGCATAATTTAAACAAAAAACTCGATGGATCAAAAATTTTCTCTATTTTAACAATTAAACAATCATTGTGACTTCTTTAAAATCAAATTAATCATTTGATACTGATCAAAAGAAATTAACAGCTAACTAGCTAAGAGGTATCCATATAATAATGTACAACAATTGTTTACAAGGAGC
>CATIWO010081261.1:0-19691 GCA_949673435.1 Macaranga tanarius | reverse complement strand
ATATATATATAGATATAAGACCTTGGCATAAAAAATATATCACATATCTATTATATATATATATAAGTTGATAATATGTAATATTTAAAAAAATATATGCATTTTTAAAGAAATAAATTCATAAATATATTAAAAGTAAATATAGTTAGATGTTGTAACTCTTAAAATTAAAAGTACAATAAATGCTAATTAATTGTGCTATATGTTAAGTTTCTAATGGAAAGATCCTACGTGGTGAACTAGTTTCACCCAAGAATTTTTCCATAAATTGTCTCTCGAAACTGATTAATATCTTCCAACAAAGTAATAGCTTCCCATGGGATTTGTCGCTGATTTTTTCAAAAATAAATGGCTTGGTCACAATCAGATTCAATGATAATAGGTTGCGGAGATGCTTTTGAACCAAATTGTATAGCATCTCTGATTGCTTGAAGTTCAGCCTGCAAACTAGAATGTGAAAACATCTTTCTAGTTGCCATTTGGACTATTCGTCCTCTATTAATCTCTGCATATGAATGCAATCTGACTTTTACTAGTAGTTGGGCTGAAAGATGCATTATAGTTAACTTTCCAAGTCCCTTGAGGTGGAGGGATCCATCCCTGTCCTAACTGCTTAGAATCATTACACAAAGGCCTAGCTCTTATGTCATTAGCTAAAGAAGCTAGAATTCGTTCCCACCAACGCTGAATTTTTTTCATAGTCAACAGAGGGTCTTCTTTCTAGTGTTGAAAAATCACTTAATTTTGAGCCTTCCACATGTGCCAAATAATACTTGCTACTAACTTAATCAAGTGATGCTAACTAGAATCATCAAGCATAGTAATAACATCAACCCATCATTGCTTAAAGGATTGAAATCTATAGTCTGATGGTAAATACCCAAAAGAGGAAGCAAACTAAACATGGCGAGTAGTACTGCATAAAAACAACATATGCTCAATAGTTTCTACCTCAACTATATATAAGGGACAGGAGTCATTAATATTACACCCCTTTTCTTTTCAAGATGCCCTTGTTGCTATAACATTTTTTATGCACCTCCAGATGAAAACATAAATTTTAGGAGGAACATCCAATTGCCATATACTTCACCATATCTTTTTTGACCCTATAATTGATAAAGAGGCTGTATTTGTGTGAGAGATGACATCTTATTCAGCCTTCAAGATTCTATAGCCTAATGATGCATATGGACATACGAGCACAAAACCAAATTCAAATCTTTTGAATTATGATGGAGGACCAATCACAAGATCAAGAGCTAAGAGGATGAAAGATGCTGCTAGAGAGCTTGTGCAAAAAAGTCTAGAGGCTATGGAATAAAAAGAAGATGAAGAAAATAAGTTAATCAATTTACTTAGTTGTGATCCAGCTGATACACGCCCATGTGCATCTTTGCACGGCTGTGTTGAATGTTCATAATTTGTCCCGAGACATACAAGGGTACTTACATGCCCGTGTTCTAAAGTCGTGTTGCTATACATGCGCTATGTTCTAAGGCCGTGTTCCAAGACACGCTCGTACTTATTTCTGAAGCGTCATCTGCATGATACATGGTTAGACGACATGCCCATGTATTAAGCCGTGTAGCTGTCGGGTTTTATGAAGAGGCATCGAAACACGCCCGTGTTGAGTCAAGCCCATGCCGTATGCCAAGCCATATTGGAGTCTGCTAAATTTGTTAAATTCTTCGTAGCTCGCACATGCCCGTGTACTTTTAGACACGCCCATGTCTCGATGGCCGAATTTTATCTAATTAGTATTTTCTTTATGTTTTCTTTATTAATTAGAGTTTATGTTTAATTAGGAATGTCATTGTTATTCCTAATGAGTTGTTTTCTTTCAGAACAAGTTTAGGTTTAAGCTTACAAGTCTATAAATACTTGTATCAAATATTATTATTAAATAGTTGATTGATTTTATTCAAATTCTTAATTGAATTTTCTTGAGTTCTTGCAAGAGCTAAAATCTGAATTTGCTTCAAGCGTGTTGTAATTTCAACCCTGATAATTAGAGGTGCTAGTTGTTCGATAGCTAGTATTGCTAATTCCTATTAGTTTATGCTAGATAGATCATTGGGCAACGATCCCAATAGATTGTTACGGGTCCTAGTTATTAGATAACTAGTGGAACGCATCACCTGAACTAACTGTATACTTACTATACTTCTTGCAAGGCCAAATGATTTTATCCCTACTTAAGTTTACTAGGATAGGAATTCTCAAAATAGCCTGCATCTCCTCTTCATTAAAAAGCTGCTTTAACTGATTAATTTTTCAACACATCTATTGACTCTCAATGAGGTCCCTAACCAGATGAACATTTGAGTCTGGAGGTTTTTGGGATGTCACAGTAAGCCCTAGAAGAGTTAGAACCCGGGGGTCCTTCCATACATTCATTGCCAAACCTCTCAAAATATTCCATATGTACCCTTTTAGGATAACTTCTCGACCTTTTAGAATGCTTGACCAGATCCACGAAGGCTTTGATCCTAGCTAGGCTTGAAGGAAAGAAGTAGCTAGAAAATATATTCCTTGTAGCAATCTTGCACATAAAGAAGTAGGATTTTGCAAAATATTCTAACCCATTTTTGCAAGCATGGCCTTATTAAATAGCTTTAGCTCTCTAAAACCCATACCACCTTCTTGCTTGTTTTTAGTTAAGTCCTTCCACTTTATCCAATGAAGCTTCCTATCTGCCACATTCCGAGACTACCAAAAATTCCTTATCAACTTTTCTATGTTCTTCAACACTCCTGAAGGAATTTGAAAAACTGACATCACAAAGCTATGCCCACAAGGCCACAATGCTTGAGTGAAATATTAATAGTAATTTTTTCATATTATCTATTATACCCTAGTAAAAGTTTTTAAAAATAATAGCATTGTTTTAATAATTTTAGCAAAAATAAATAATAAAAATGGGTGAGAATTTAATTTTGTTATTTTTAAAATATTTTTAAAACATTTAAAAATATATAAAAATTTATTTAACTCATACATCTGAAAAATAAAATATAAAAATATAAAAAAACATAGTAAGAAAAAAGTGAAATTTTTATTATTAACTAATGAAAATTATTGTGAGTATAGTTGACATCTCTCAATTTGAACTAAGCCAATTAAAAAAAATTTATATTAATTATCTTGATTTTGTTTAATTTAACCTATCCAGGTATGAATTAAAACTTGATATGAATAAAATCAGTAGAATTTGATTAACAACATATGTTTCTAAATAAATTTGATGCTTAAAATTAAATTAAGTAAATACTTTATTTTCTCCTTTTGAAATTCTTCAATACTATTATATGCATCGCCCAATTCTTATATAATTTTTAATTATTAAGAAAATTTATATTATATAAAAATTTAATACAAAATCGTACAAAATATTAATAATAATGACTAAATATCTTGATTCATATAATGTTAGAAAACTAATTTTATTTGAATTTGTTTCATAATAAAATTCACAAATTTAAAGATGAAAAATGAGTATTTTTTATATATTAGTTTTAGGTTTACTTTTTGTTTTATCGAATTGGAGTAGAATAAAGCTGAAAAAATAATGTTATTAGTTTAGAGTAATAGTTTTTCCTTTTTATAGTACCTTTTTTTTTTGAAATTTTCATATTTGTATATTTTTTATTTTAAAATATATATGTTAAATTTTTTATATTTTAAACTATTTTTATATTGTTATTGATGAAAATAACATAAAGTAGTAAGGTCATTAAACTTTTGTAGTGGAGTATGTAACAGGTATGATGATCGAAGCCTTGACTACTAGAGCAAAGGCTATTATTTTCACGATCTAAATATCACCAGTATGAAAAACCGTGGGAGAGAACTTTCTATGCAGAAAGAGAGTTTTTTTTTTTTTTTTTTTTGTGTGTGTGTAGAGAATACTTCATTTCTATTCTTCTTCTAATCTTTTATATCTAAAAGATAGAGATATGCTTTAGATAATATCTCATATTATCTAAAACCAATAATTATTATTATTAGATAATATCTTATATTATCTAAATCTTTTGTGTTTGAATTTTGAAATAGATTATGTCCAGTCATGGGTATCAATAATCCAACATCTCCTACTCGTACATGACTGAACATATTCAGTCTTCATCCCATCCATACTGATAAATAAATCGTGCGACCAGTATATAACGAGAACACTTATGCTATACACTTGTTAGAGATGTATAGCCTCTTGATAATAAATTCTATATATTGATATATACCTTACCCCATATTACTTCTTTATATTCATTGCTACCTTTTTTTATCTCTTAGCAATATTCTATGTCCACTATTATATACATACCACCTATGGTACTCATAATAGGCTAGCCAGTGAATAATAGAAATATTAAATGTAGTCTATCAGTTATCTTTCCCTTATACATTATTCCTTTCATATGGTTTAACTCGCTTATCCAGTTAATTCCTTTAGGTCGTATCTCTTATGACCTTTCAGAGATTTTTTTAAAACAGCCACATCAAACCATACTTTAGAAATATGTCACAGGTCTTAAGGGTAGGTTTCTAAAAGCCATAAATTTATGAAATGGGTCTCACACTAAGGAATGTTGAGATCATTTGATTATTTTTATAATTTCCCATCTTCGGTCGGTTTTTGCACCCATGTTATGAATCATGCGTTATGGTGTTCATTCTTTTCTTAAAAAGAGCGTATGATTCAAAATGATTATAATTATATATTTAACACCACACAGAAACTAATCATTCAGGTACATCTCAGCACCAAACATTAATACTTAACTGAGGTTGCTTCTGGTCATAAAGACATAATTAAGAAGAATTACTTTTAATTCTCCTTTTAGAGATTATATAAATCTACTTACAAATCATGAAATGAAATGTAAGATTTTATCTTGTACTTAAACTAGGACTTATTTAATACTTAAGCAAGACGACATATGTATATTAAACGGGCTCTCGTAACTCCCTTGTCTGTTTAAAATACTGCCTCATCCTAATCTTTATTAAACCTATTTAATAAAATTAAGGTAAACACCCATGTGAGTGGGTTACTTCTCTGTCCAACATGCTTTAAATGTCATGTATATTTAATACTAACACTTTGTGTATTGCCAAATGAACATCTAAATATTTATTGAAAAAAATATATAACAAATCATGTTCAAATTATATGATAAACAAAGTACTATTTAAAATCTACACAAACCAAAACGCTTAATGTGCCTCTCAAACACATCTCTAGTGATAGCTTTTGTCAACGGATCTGCTATCATATCATGCATAGAAATGTACTTTAAGTTCACCTCTCCTCGTGTAACCATGTCTTTAACATAATAATACTTGATGTCAATATGCTTAGTATAGCACCCTCAAATACAAGCACACATGTGGCCACCATGTAAATAATACACATGGCATAAGAAAATTTCTCGCAAACATTCTCATATCTCAACAAATTCTCATAAGTGTGTACATAATCTATCATTCCTCACATAATTTACACAGAACTATCTTGTACACACAACGACAATACATAATGCCAAAATGATATGTAGGATGAAGGGCAGTTACACCAAAATCATTTTCGCCCACTTAAGACTCCAATGCAAGCTTCTAGCTTAGCCTAATCGAGTCCTGAAAAAATACAAATTTGTAAAGGAATGAGCTTGCAACTCAATAAGCAATTATTAATATAATCGAACATATAATACTCCTAAAGAACTAATTAATGACATATATGTAACAAAATTTATTACACATCCAACTACAAGAAATTCCTTCAATAAGCTGTGTACGACCATGTCTGAATTTCCAAACTTAGCACACTAAGCTCGCACGGCCGTGCCTGAGGCTTGAATTTTTCCCCTTGATCACACACGACCATGCAAAAAAGGCACACGGTCGTGCCTGAATCCGGTATTTTTTCTCATTGAATGCATATGGCCGTGCCTGAAGTTCTGAATTCAATACACTGCATACACACGGCCGTGCATTAAAACCACATGGCCATGTCCAAAAACCTTTGTAACATATAAAACACCATAAAAAGATATTCAAACTCAAAAACTCAATTGTTGGTGTAACATATACATTAAATCACACCATTCCAAGTAATTCATAACTATTTCACAATATATTATCATTTCAATATCAAAACTCTTATATATTTATCATAAACCAAATATATACCAAAAGTATACATAAGGTCTACATAATTCAACTAGATCCTTTCTTCACCACATTACATTCACATTTCATATTTCATACAATCCCAATTAACATGTTATGAACAAGCATAAATGCAAGGACACTTATCATGTTCACTATTCACTATCCTCATCACACACCCATATATACATTTGTATATATATAAATAAATGTACTTACAATCATTAATTTATATTCTCACATTCATAACATTTCATTTAATCTTGTCGATGGACACTTAGCTAATTGACTTAATATTATTTAAACTGGTCGATGGACACTTAGCCAATTGACTTAATATCAATATTTCACATTGTTGACGGTCACTTAGCCAATCAACATAACCAACCTTACATATTGCCGACAGTCACATAGCCAATTGATATACTTAACATTAATCATAGTCGATGGTCACAAAGCCAATCGACATATTCACATTTCTCATAGTCAATGGTCACAAAGCCAATCGACATTATTATATTTCTCATAGTCGATAGTCACAAAGCCAATCGACATATTCACATTTCTCATAGTCGATGGTCACAAAGCCAATCGACATAATCACATATCATATCCACATTTCCTTATAAATATAACATCATTTAAATCCAATAAACCAACCTCAAGTTCGTAATATATACCACTTACAACCAAAATTCTAATACCATCACATTTCATGTTTATATTCAATTCACACCATTTTCAATAAACATAATGAATCACCATTCAGCATTCTCAATTTCAATAGTCTCACAACAATATATATATATATATATCATTTCTTGCCACATCCATTGGCTTATACAAACCAAATATAGTCAAACAACAATAATTATATAAGAATCAATATATGTATACGTATTATATTAATAATCACTTACCACAAGCTTTTAACTCCATCTAGAAGAAAATCTCCTCCTATTGAGTAGGGTTTCTTCTATCCCTTTCACCTCCTGCACATAATTATATATTAATTTCACAAAGTAAACATTACAATTTCACCCAACTTACTAAGTAAAACTTATTGCTCTAAGTTTGATATAGCCTAGAGATGCACATACATTTCCAATGACTATCAAATTTCTACTAAAGCTAGGGTTATGAGTTTACTATCAATTCTAATTGGAATTACCTAATTCAGACAAGTGTAAAATAAATTATAAATTTTTGAATGAAATCGGGTTATACAGGTAATCAGAGTGGGCTATAAAATATTGAGCTCTATTAGACCTTCTTAAAGGTAGATTCAACTCAACCTTAAAACATAAGAGTTGTAGAGCACTCCTAGTTTCCAGAACATCAAACGTTGCTCAATTTGGAGTTCTATAACTCTAGATATCACCATATAACCATCACATAAGAAAATTCAAAAATCAACGTATATACTACTGCTGGTATGTTTGATGTATGAAGTTCATGATACTCTTAAAAATCATAGATAAATTCTATAATCACCAAATTCATACAAACTCTACATATATAAGTTTACTTTCATTTTCAATTGAAATCACATAATTACCATATGTATAGAATTAATTATGGATTTTTAAATTTATATGGGTAGAACAGGGTATTAGCATGAGCAATAAAATATCTGGCCTTATTCGACCCTCCTAAGGGCAGATTCAATTTAAGCACAAAACATAAACATTTTAGAGGACTCTTTGAAAATTTTAAATCCTTCAACCATGATTAAATTAGAGCTCTATAACCAAAGTTATGGTAAAAAAAACTAGGACTAAAAAATAGAGAAACAGAACCCAAATTTACAACAAATTAAAACTCAACTTCAATTAACACAAATGCTAATAAAGCTTACCAATAGATGCTTTTAATTGATTTTAGACCTCCTAAAGCTTCTCAAACTTCTTATTAGATAACTTCAACAATATCAAAATCTCCCCAAAAATCTCTCAAGAAATCACTATCTCCTCTTCTCAATTTCTCTATAATCTCTACACAACCAAACACACATATATATACTCATATATATACCCACCAATCAAAAACTACCATTTGCCCCCTAAAGTCCCTTTCTTCATTAATATATAATTATAACATATATTAATAATAAAGAATAACAATAAACCTTTAGATAATTATCAACAAATATCACTATAATATCTATCCTCCTCCTAAATAAAATGCGATAATTACACAATAACCTATAACTTCCTAATGTGATAATTTCATCCCAACTTTCCTTATAATAGGGTCCCTCTTTACAATTCATACACACTCCCAAAATTAAATTAAGTCCACTATCTATTATGTGCAATATGCAATACTTGAGGACAAAATGAGTATTCTAAAAGGCGGGTGTTACACTTAGTCTTACTATGGAACTTGAGATCCTTAGTATAAGCTATTGATGATTGACTATCACTCATAATTGTCACAGGTTCTTCAGAGAAAGTTACTTCAAGATGATCTAGGAATCTTTTAAGCCATACTCCATCTTGGACAGTACTTGAGAATGTAATGAATTCAGCTTCCATTGTTGATAAAGCAACACATGTTTACTTTTTGCTAGTCCAAGAGATGGCAGAATTGCCTAACGAGGAAAAAAAACCAAATGTAAATTTCCTCTCTTCTACATCTCCTGCCCAATCAGCCTCTGTGTATCCACTCAATTGCAGATCCTTTCCTTGATAACACAGCAAGTAGTCCACAGTTCCTTTCAAGCATCTCAAAATTCCCTTAACTGCCTTCCAATGTGCTTTGCTTGGGTTAGACTGATATCTACTTAATATTCCAACAGCATAGCAAATATCAGATCTTATATATAACATTGCATATATAAAACTTCTAATGACACTTGCATAAGGAACGTTCTTCATACGTTCAACCTCTTGTTTGGTTTGGGAACACATTCTTTTACCAAAGGTCTCTCCCTTAGCTATAGGGTTACTTATGGGCTTGCAGTTTTGCATATGAAACCTTTCAAGGACTTTGTTGATACATGTCTCTTGAGAGAGAGACAACAATCTTTTCGAATGGTCTCTTGTAATTTTAACTCTAAGAATATATGTTGCATTACCTATATCTTTCATCTCAAAATTGGATGACAACCAACTCTTGATGTCCTTTAGGTATTTAACATTATTTCCTGCTATAAGTATGTCATCAACATATAATGTCATAATGATAAATGTACTTCTAGAGCTTTTAGAATAAATACAGTGGTCTTCGTCTATTATAACAAAGTTATTTGAAATAACCACATTATGAAATCGAATATACCACTGTCTAGAAAACTGTTTAAGGCTATAGATTGATCTCAACAAGCTTTTTGTTCAAAACCTATTGTTTGTTATATATAGATTTCTTCATCCAATTCTCCATTGAGAAAAGCAGTCTTTACATCCATTTGATGTAGCTCTAGGTCTAAATTTACCACTATAGCCAGAATCAGCCTTATGGATGTAAATCTCATTATAGGAGAGAAAGTCTCCTTATAGTCAATATCTTCTTATTGTGTGTAACCCTTTGCTACTAGGTGATCCTTGTATCTTTCGATACTTCCATCAGCTTTTTACTTGATCTTGAGAACCCACTTGTTCCTAATTATTTTGCGTCCTCTTGGTAAATCAACCAATTCTTAAACATGATTTGATCTCATGGATGCCATTTCTTCTTCCATTGCCTTATTCCATTCACCTTTGGCCAGATATGAAAAAGCTTCAGACACATTCCTTGGCTTATTAACTTCTTGTAGGTCAACTAAAAGAGCTTGACTCATACCATCAGATCGATATCTTTTAGGTAGAATACTATTTCTTTGTGATCTTTGTAATTCAAAATCTTAATAAACATGCCTCATATATTCATTATAATTCAGAATGCTCCCACTTGGTTTAAGTTCCACACTCCTATTGGAGTCAGGAATCATACTCCCACTCAACTCAAGATCATGAACATTTGGATCATTTGGAGGTGGAAGACCATTATCTTCTTCCTCTAGATTTCTCCCACTCGAATGGAGTGATCTTTGAGTATCCATTTCTTGAGTCTCATAAATACTATAGTCTTGACCTACATCACCCAACTTAGAAAATTCATTTTCAATGACTACGACGTCTCGTGATTCAAATTCTGTCACTATGGTATTTTTATGCTCACCTATGAAAATGTATCCTTTTGACACTTCAGGGTATCTCATGAAAATACTCTTTTTACCTTTTGGACCCAATTTTCTATATTTACTTAAGGTATCATGAATATAGGTAGCACAACCCCAAGGCTTCAAATAGCTTAGGTTGGGTTTTCGATCAGTCCATAACTTATATGAGGTAGTAGTAACAGACTTAGAGGGGACACAATTTAGAATATAAGTGGTAGTAAGCAATACATCTCCCCAATAAGAAATTGGTAAATTTACTTGTGCCATCATAGATCTAACTATATCAAGAAGAGTCCTATTTTTTCTTTCAGCAACTCTATTTTGTTAAGAAGTTCTAGGAATAGACAACTGATGTTCAATTCCCTTTTCATCATATAATGTCTTGAAATCTTCAGAAAGATATTCACGACCATGATCGGTTCTCAAGGCTTTAATTCTTCTATCTAATTGATTTTTCACCATTTTCATAAAAGTTTTAAAGTAACTTAAAGCTTCAGATTTGTAGGATATCAAGTAGATGTGACCATATCTAGAATAGTCATCTATAAATGTGATAAAGTAGTAGGCCCCATGCCTATCCCTCACATTCATTGGACCACATACGTTTGAATGAATTAGTTGCAAAGGAAATTCAGCTCTAATTGCTTTTCTAAACGGCTTTCTAGTTAGTTTTCCTTTAAGACAATGCTCACAAGTAGATAATTCAACTTTTTCTAAATTACCTAAGAGACCTTATTTTGCTAATCGACTCATTCGATCTTGGCCAATATGATTCAATCTAGCATGCCATAAATGCACATCATTTTCATTATTATACGAAGTAGTAACTAAAGAAAAACTAACATTATTATTGAAATTGACATGATCAATATCTATAATAATAAAACCATCCAAAATAAAATCGAAACCATAAAATATTGTACCCAAACATAAACGTACGTTGTCATCACAAAAGTACCAATTGAAACCAAATTTCAATAGAATAAGAATAGAGACTAAGTTCCTACGAATACTTAGGGCATAGAGAACATCATACAGGAGAAGGGTTCGACCACCACGTAAAACTAGTTTATGTATGCCTATTCCTTTAACATGAATCCTTGTATTATTTCCTACATAGATCCATCTCTCTCCATCAGGTACTCATTGGAAATCTACAAAGGCTCCATGATCCTTCGTTACATGGTCGGTTGCTCATAAATCAACAACCCACAAAGGATTAAATTTAATTAAAAACACATAACTAGATATATAAGCTTCACTCACATATGAGTAAATAGGGTGTACCTCCTTAGGCGCAGTGCAATCTTTTGTATGGTGCCCTTTTTATTGATAGTTGTAGCACTTTACACGTGCAATATTGATCTTTCTCTTATTCTTTAACCTTCTCTTCTCCTTATGTTCTTGCTTTTGCTTTTTTAGGTCCTTAGCCTTCCTTTTGCCTTAATTTTTGCACTTGTTATTATTGGAACTCATTCCATCAGAGGAGCTATCTTGAGTGTAATTCATTTGTGCATTGACTTGGACCGATACAAGTTGATCTTCCTCTAACTCCAAATGTCACGCAGCATCCTCAAAATTCCTTATATTCCTTAAATATGTTAGGTGCATCCTCATGTGCTCATAACTGTTGGGCAAAGAGTGGAGGATAGCTTGAATCTTTTGCTCCTTGATCAATCATGACCAGCATCATTCAATTCACTGATCATATTGGACATCTCACTTAGATATTTTTTCATTGTATGATTAGAACGTTTCTTGTAGGTGTCGAACTTAATGGTCAGTGAGTGAAACTTAGTCAAGGACATACCTCCAAACATTTCCCTCAAAGTATTTCAAAGTTCCATTGCATTCTCAAACCTCTTAAATTGCTTAGTAATGTCATCATCCATTGTGCTAAGCAGAATGATGCGAACAATAGAATTCTTCTTTTTTTATATTTGGTATGCCTCTGTATCCCACCTATGTTGGATAGTGGATCCATCCTCAGGCTCAGTCATAACAATGTTCAGTATATTAAGAACCTCTTATTCTTCGAGCACATTTTGAATTTTTATGCTCCATACCTCATAATTGTCCCCATTCAACTTGAGGTCTTTGTTAAGCTCAGCAATAATAAACTTGGTGGCAGTTGTCATTGTTGATCCTTGTGATCTTCAATGATTGACGGTTGCACTTCGTTAGGAGAATATGCAATACACATAATTACTATGCATTTAATATATTAACCAATAAAATCTCCCACTAGACCTAGATTCGAAGAGGTCACTAAGTTTTCAATTACCATATAAATTCTAATGTTTGATATTACTAGTTAAAAGTTTATACACAGTAATAAAGATTATTAGATCAAACTCATTTGGTTATTATAATATTGCATTACATACATGCCATCATATGCATAGCACCACATACATATCATATAAATAAAAAATGTCATAGTATAGCATCACATTACAAAATGATTTATAAGGTGAATCCACTCGGGGTCAAGGGGCAGTGCCCCTTGCGGGGTCCTAAGGCAGCACCCCTTTGCGGGCGATCAAGGGGCAGTGCCCCTGAAAGGTAGATGATTTATCTTAACTCGTTGAATGAGTTACTGCTTAAAAACCTTAAAATGTTTAACATTTAAACAAGCCGCCAGTGATTAATCATGACTTAAGCACGGCTGTGCGGCCTCCGTGCATGGCCGTGTGCAACCAAATGCGAATAGCATGCTCGCAGGCATGGCAGTGCGGCCTTTGTGCATGGCCGTGCATAACCAGATGCGAATAGCATGCTCGCAGGCACAACTATGCGGCCTCTGTGCACGATCATGTGCAACCAGATGTGAATAGCATGCTTCGCAGGCACAACTATATGGTCTCATTGCATGGCCGTATGACCTGTTCTGCAACCTATTTCACCAAAAATTCTTTTTTAACAGTGATCAGGTTAAACTAATTTAACACTGATGATTAACATTTAATCATGTTCTACTGTTAAACTGATATTAATCAAATTAATATTTTAATCCATTTTAATACAGATTGATTAAATCGCCAAAAAATAAAATAGTTCATATAAGATTTCAAAAATGCCTTTTTAAATCATGTAATACGAATTCTGTATACATCATATATATACATAGAGAATAAAATCATGCCAATATTATTAAATCATGAAGACATGCTTTGATACCAATGATGAAAATAAGAGAAAGTAGTAAGATCACTAACCTTTTGCAGCAGAGTATGTAGCAGGTATGATGATCAAAGCTTTAACTACTAGATCAAAGGCTGTTATTTTTACGATCTCAATATCACTAGTATGACAAACCGTAGGAGAGAACTTTCTGTGCAGAGAATACTTCATTTCTATTCTTCTTCAAATCTTTTATATCTAAAAGATAGAGATAAACTTTAGATAATATCTCATATTATCTAAAACCAATAATTATTATTATTATTAGATAATATTTCATATTATCTAAAACCAATAATAATAATTATTAGATAATATCTCATATTATCTAAATCTTTTGTGTTTGAATTTTGAAATGGATTATGTACAGTCATGGGTGTCAATAATCCAATAGTTATAAAATTTTAAATTTTTAAGAATATTTAATTATAATAATGTATTGAAATCTTGCACTAAATTTTATTATTTATTCTTATTAAAACTATATAAAACAACTTTAATAATTTATAAAATTTTTATTAGGAGCATAAGGGATATTATGGAAATATTGGCAATGACTTTATTCACTCAGTATTGTGAGTAGGGTTGAGCACGGATCACGGAGAACCTGAACTGTCCCAAAAACGGAACTGAAAATTTCCGTTGACTATTTGACTTTCTCCGAACCGAACTGTCCCTAAAATTTTCATTGGGACGGGTCTGGAGATCTTGAGTTCTCCGAATCGAGATCCGAACCAAACCGTCCCGAATTACTCCGAACCAAAGAACCAAAACCGGAACCGATAATTTACTATATATATATATATATATATATATATATATATTATAACACATATATATAATATATGTATGATTGATGTGAAATTATATATCTCAATAATTTTACTAATATTTATTATATTTATTTTTTATGATGTATTATAAAATTAATAATTAATGATTGATACGATTAGAAATCTAGAATTGCCCAAACAAAAGTTTAGAAATTTAAAACTATGTATTACAAATAAAATTTAATATCATTTTAGCAATTAATTATACTCAAATAATTTATTTTAGACAATCTACTATTAAATTTAAGTGCTAACTTAACATATAATATTTGAGATTTTAAATACTAATTGATTGTTTGAAATAAAATAAATTTACTCATCAATTAAATTTTATTTTCAATACATGTTTAAATTATAAAATTAAATTAAATTTATAAATAAAATTTAATAGTAAAATTTATAAAAAAAAGACAGTACTATTATAATCATCTTATCTTATATATTCAAGTTATAATTATCTTATTTTATATATTCAAAATATAAAACTATTAAAATATAAATATTAAAATAAAAATTTAAAATAAAATTTATAAAAAAGTATATAAACTAAAAATTAAATTATATAATTTTAGTAAAAATTTTATAGATTGGAATGCTAGTGTTATGAGTTTTATGACAACTTCATTTTCTTTTTATTTTTCAATAGATTATTTTTTAATTTCATATTATATGTGTTATGTGGTTTTATAACAAGTTTTGAAATTTTCAATGGTTTAAGTATAAACTTTTAAATAATAAAAAATACCATAATTTCTGAACTTTGGTTTTGCTCCGGACCGACTTAGATTCTCCATTTGCTCCGAATTTCCGTTCCAAATTGCTCCGATTTTTCGGAGTAATTCGGAGCGGAGATTTAAATTTTCAGAGCCGGGTCCGGAGAATTGATTTTTGAATTCTCCAACGTTCGAGTCGGGTTTGAAGAATTTGCATTCTTCGAATTTTTTCAACCCGTACTTAGCCCTAATTGTGAGTGAAGATCAAAAAGTAAATTCCACACCATACACATTAGCTGTCTATTAAATAAAATAGGCGAGAATTAAATTTGATATCTTTCAAACATTGAGGATAAATTTTTTAAAAAATTCAGTTTACTCAATGGATCCACACAAGCACCAAAACTGAAGTAACATGTAAAATAACACTAGATTGAACCTAATTGGTAAGGTCAAATACCTGAATGTTAGGAAAAAGCAAAATTAAATGTTAGTTGTTGAGGTGTGAAAAGTTCGGATATCAATAATATAATTATCTCATTTATATTATGGCGGCCGGATTATAATTTTATTATTTAATTTGTATTTAAAAATAGAATTTAATAATTTAAGGTAAATTTACTAAAATTTATAATTTTTAGTTAAACAGCACAAATACATACAGAATATGGAAACACTATATAAAATGAACATAGTGACACAATAATTTTAAAAAAAAATTAAAGCAAAATATGGGAGAGCATATATAATTTAAATTTTAAAAATAATATGTATTTTAAAATAATTTTATTTAAATGAATATCACATGTCTCATTATTTATATCTTAAAATATTAATATTTTAAAAAGTTGGGTTTAATTTGGTAAACATATGATTAAGTGTTAAATTATTGATAGTTCAAAAAAATAAATTATATTTTTAAATTTCAAATTTAATCTCATTGTATTCAAGATATCTTAACATAAAAAAAAAAAAAAAAATTAACACTTACAGATGCATATTAAATATATGTCAGACATATGATGCAAGTTAGATAAAGTATCCATGTTCAAAAAAAAAAAAAAAAAAAAGTTAGATAAAGTATCGACGACTTCTACATTTTTACATATATCTTTTTAAGGTTTGAAACATATATATATATATATATATTTTTTTTATTTCGCAATGTGTAATTGGAAGTTTGAAGTTTGAATTTGAAGTACTTCAGAAGTTAAGTAAAAACATAATTTTTGAGTAATTTTCAATCCTTATTGTTTTTCTCTTTTTTATGGACAAAAAGGATAAAGTATGTTGATATATTTGATATTTTTCATTTCTAACAATTTTTCATTCCTCTCACATAAACTCTCTTCAATACAAACTCACTTGTTGAATCCTAATTTTTTTTTAGTATCTAGTTAGAGTGGTTAATTTTTAACATTATAAGAGGGAAATCAAAGAGGGGTTCAATCTTTGGTCTCCAAAATTGAATGTTCATATCTTTTATCACTTGAATTACTTATGGAAATTGTTGAATCATGATATTAGATACATTGATAGTGACATCTTTATCTCATAATCTAATACCTTGTCCATCATTTCATCAAAATAAAATTTGATCATACTAAAACTTAATCTTGATCTCCTTTTTTTTTTTTTTGAATGATAAAAAGATATATAACATTTTATATAATAGTGTTGTCATAATTCTAATAGCAAAGGACATAAAATAAATGAACATCATCGTTAAAGTTATTGCACCATTTGAATTTTGGTCATTTTATTTTTAAAGGTCAATATGGTAGGAAATTAGATTAGAGGGTAGGTAGCTAAAAGAGCCCATCTGAAAAAGGTCTACGTGATCAAACATTGTGTGTGGACTTCCATAAGATCCCTGCGTTATAGACTTTAAAACTAAACAAGCCACATGCATAGGCATATGTTATCGAGTACGATCACACAATGTGCAAGAGAGAGATAGGCATTTTATTTTTTCTTTTTTTTTATATATTTTATATTTTCAATATTCAATAATTATATAAACTCTATTTATGTCAGAGTCTAAAATGAATGGACCTATAAGAGATAAAACTCTAATCTCACACGTACTTTTTCTATGTATAAAACTTAAATTCAAAATCTTATTTAAAAAACTTAAATTTATTATCATTTAAACTAATAGATGTTGATACAATTTATTAAATTTAGTACCATTTGAAAAAATTAGAGGGATTTATCAAATCCATGGTTATCTTGAAAACTAAGAGTTATAAATAATTTATCAAAAGTTTCTATAAATGGCAATAACAAACAAATTTATTTATCAAAAAATATATTTCACACCTAATATATATAAAACTTTTTATTAATAATAATAATAATAATAATAATAATAATAATAATAATAATAATAATAATATATGATTGTAATTACTTGAATTATAATACATTTAAAATATTTATTATATAGCCAATGGTTGAACACAGTACATGAAATGTCCAAATTTTTCAATAAATATTTAATTTAAATATAAAATATTTAAAGTAGTTATCATTTATGAATAATATATTTATGAAGGACACCAAGTAAAGTCCAGTTAAGATCTAATTGGCAACCATTAACAGATTCCATGATTTGAATGAACTGACAACTCCGACGATAAGACTCGAATATTACATTCTTTCACTTCCTTTCCACCACAAAGCGTGGCAAAAATTTTGGAGCTTGTTCTTTCCATGTGGACGATCATGAAATTTTTTTATGCTTAACTATTCAACAAGTTGTAGTGTTACTCCATTCTTTCTTTCTTCTTTATTTGTAATAAACTTAAGAGGATTTATAACATATAATAGTTACATTTGAAATAGAGATATTCGTATTATATTATTATTAATTAAATATAAAATACATTACAAATTGTAATAGTAATATCCAACTGTTTAGTATAATATTTTAAATATAGGTAAAAATCTTTCTAAATTAAATAATAATATCATAATATTATTTACAAGTTAAATAGTGTATTTCTAACAAGTTAAGTTCACTCCTAAATTCTTAAATTCGTGTGGTTTATTCTCCAAAATCAAAATTGATTGCAATTGGAATAAGGGCCCATTTAGCTAATCTGTTGCTGATAGTTGTTAGATTAGATGTTAACTGATCATTAATAAGTGTTTGATATAATTACTTACACCTGTTATTATTTACATATTTCATGACAAAAATAGACATCAATTAGATTGTTTTATATATATATATATATATAACATAGATGTGCCCTAGTGCCATTCTTATATGATGACATTGTACTTTTATCCCGATTGACAATAAAATAATATTCATTTAAATTAAGTGTTAAGTTTATTTGAATATTTACCCTTTAGTATTATGTTAAATAAGCTTATTATTAAGAGTTGATAGTATGAGTGACAAACTCATTTAGTACATATAGTATAAATGTTCATAGTTATTGGATTAATATAAGGGTAGTATTAATCCTAGACTATCACATTTGTCTATTTTCCTTGATCGGTATATGATATCGATAGTGGGAAGTAGTGAGTCTTATACTATTTGATATAAGATATCAGAATAGACATGTGGATACTCATGTGATGGGTGGATCAAACTGTGATATAAGATTTTATGATTGCATGGAAATTCACTTTTATCAACAATTGCAACCTTGGACATAATAATGCATATGGTCCTTTGACCTGAGGCGACACGGTCATCCACATATGGTTGGTTAGAGTTTATTACCACTTACATACCTGTGTTAGCCATGTATAAGTATATGGTGTGTGGTGGCTCTAGTCAATTATATGTAGGGATGAGTGATCGACCAAGATGGAATTCATTACCTGGAGTGAACTAGGATAAGATCCTATATTATCTAAGTTATTCTTGAAGAATAACTACTTGTCCAGGTCAAACTCGACTTACCCAAAAAATGTTTCGGTACTAGAAAAGAGTTTCTAGTAGTAGTCGTGTTTTATCGAGAATTAAACTGAAGATGATGTCATATGATTAAGGCAATTAAAGTTTGACTAAACCATAACTCTAGCCGATATCGGGATCTTGTAATGAAGGGATATTTAGTGTATGGTAATTATGTTCTATGGTTCTTGTGAATCTATGGAAAATATTCATTTTTAATTGGGTAGTCGTGACATTTATGCTAGGGGGTCATTTACGACTTATGGGAACTAAATGTGATTAATTGAAATTTTCACATTTAGTAAGGAAATATATTTTCATAATATTAAGTGTCAATATTATTTTCCATTGCCAATTAGACTTGAACCTAGTAAGTCACACACATAAGAGTTGCATTAACTGTAACAGCCCAAGATCACTCGGCCCACGAGGTATTGTCTGCTTTGGCACTGGCCCCAAGCAACGGTCCTCACGGTTTTGTCCTCAAAAGGCGCCTCATGGAGGAAGGGGGCATTGCACCCATATAAGGCATGCCAACTACCCACTTCCTTCCGATGTGGGATCTCACAATCCACCCCCCTTAGGGCCCCAGCGTCCACGCTGGCACACCGAACCCGAGGATTTGGCTCTGATACCATTTGTAACAGCCCAAGATCACTCGGCCCACGAGGTATTGTCCGCTTTGGCACCGGCCCCAGGCAACG
>CATIWO010081260.1:0-17669 GCA_949673435.1 Macaranga tanarius | reverse complement strand
ATTCAAGTATACTTCCTTTATTTTTTAGTTCTATTGTTTTGGCCATAACTTGAGCTATAAAGCTCTGATTTGAGCATAGTTACATGACTATATTGGTTTATGTTGGCTATTGATTGTGGTAAGAATGATATATATATATATTGTGTGAGAATATTGAATAGTTGATTAAGAAAGTATTGTGGTGAATTATGAAAAATACCACATATATGTTAAATTATGAAAGCCACTTGAGGTGGTATAGTTTGAATATGAACTATGATGAAATATATACATATGGCATGATGTGAGGAATGTAAGAAAAACTTGTGTGTGTGGAGACTGAGTTGGGTAGAGAGCCTCCACTGAATATGAAATTGAGACTGAGCTAGGCAGAGAGTCTCACATGTGGCCGTTAATGTGAGAATATAAATGTGTAAGATTCTGAGACTGAGCTGGGTAGAGAGTCTCAGAAATGGCCACTTATATAAAATATTGTGACAAAAAGAAAAAGCAAGCTTTATGTGAAATGTGTGAACGTGTGTTAAGAACTCCGGCCAGATACTAACTTGCATAAACATACATTTTTGCATTATGTTTATAAATATTGAATATGGATTGAATGTGAAAATTATGATTTTGGTTGTGTAATGATAGTTAAATAATGTATTATAGATGGTTGTGGATTATTGGTTATATATTATAATTTGGATTGTTAGGTAAAAGAAGTGGACATTTTTGGTCCAAGTTGGTGCAATTGCTAAAATTGACTACTAACGATTGCCAAACATTACTGGCAGAATGGGCTACTGGCGATCGCCAGTCCTCTGAATCAGATGACTATTGGCGGTCGCCAGTGGTCTGGCGAGCGCCAGTCTTTTAGCGTAGCCCGGTATTATTTTTGACTTTATTTTGGATCTAACTTGAATTTAATTCCTAGTAGTGGCCCTTAATATGTAAATATTAGATTATTAAACACTTGGTGTGTATTAAATTGTATGTATCTCCTTAATTAGTTCTTGAGGAGAATTATATGTTAGGTTATATTAATAATTGCTTATTGAGTTGCAAACTCATTTCTTTGCAATTGTGGTTTTCAGGACTTCATTAGTTAGACTCTCTTGAGGTGCCTATTGATAGAGCTTGAAGTGTGTCTTGTTATGAGCTTAAGTGAGTCAAAGAAAGCTTAGTGTCAACATCTTCATCCTCACGAGCATCTCACCATTTTGGCATATGGAATTTGTAATAGAATCATGTTGTTTTTGTATACATATGTAAAACTATGTACCTTGTATAAACTTATAATTATATATATAACTTATCTTTTACAAAAATATTTTTTAGCATTGCCACATGTATGATCTATAATTGGACACTTATATGTGGTACTTTATAGTGCTACAGTATATGTGTGTATGTATGGTATGTAGAGTGTAGAGATTGGAGAGGTAGAAGAAGAGTGATTTTTTAATAGATTTTTAAGAAGATTTGAGATTGCATGATTTATTAAACAATAACTTTGGGAAGCTTTAGGAAGTCTTTAATCAATTGGAGCATCAATTGGTAAGCTTTATATGCATTTGTGTTGATTGAAGTTGAGTTTTGATTGTTGCAAAATTCGAGCCCTATTTTCCCTGTTTTTCAGTCCTAGTGTTTTTGCCATACCTTAGGCTATAGTACTCTAATTTAAGCATAGTTAGAGGCTCTAAAAACTCCAGAGAATTTTCTATAAATTTTATGTTTTGAGCTTGGGTTAAATCTATTATTAGAAAGGTCTAATAGGGGTCAATATTTTGATGCTCGTGCTAATGGCCCTGTTTTACCTAAATTGATTCAAAAATCTATAAATAATTATATAAATGACCGAATTGAGTAGTTCCAATTGGAATTGATAGTAGGCTTATAATACTAACTTTAGTAGGAATATCATAGTTATTAGACTTGTGTGTGCATTATTTGACTATAGTAAACTTGGAGCATTAAGTTACATTTAATGAGTTTGGGTGAATTGCAATGTTTGCTATGTGAGATTGATATAAAATTGTGTAGGATTGAAAAGGATAGAGTAGACACAACTCAATAGAAGAAGCCTTCTTTACTCAAGAGTTAGAATCACTTTTGGTAAGTAATTATTAGTATAATGTATATATGTTGACTCTCCTATTTAAACATGAATCATATTACTATGTGGGTTATGCAAGCCATTTAATGTGGCAAGAAATGATATGTATATATTGAATTGAGATTGAATGGTTTACTGAATGTGGTATGAGTTGAAGTTTGGCTATGGAATTATGGATGGTGTAAATTTATTTGAGTATTAATTGATTTTAAGAATGGTGAATTGTGATTTAAATGTAGATTGAATATAGTGAAGAGAAGTTTAGTTGTTGAAATATGAATGGTGTGTAAATATATATGGATATTAAACGAATATGAGGAAATGTGAGGTATACATGTGATAGTAGGGCTGAGCCAGGTGGATAGCCTCCACTGAATGTAAGATCTGAGACTGAGCCAAGCGGATAGTCTCAGAAGTGGCCACATTGATATATTAATTATGAGAAATGAAAAAGCTGAGCCGGGCGGATAGCTACCCAAAAATATGAGAATGTAAGATCTGGGACTGAGCCGGATGGATAGTCTCAGTATGTGGCCACTTATAAATAAAAATATATGTGTGAGGATTAAGCCTAAGTTGGCTATGTGTGAGAAAATTATGTATTATTGGTTTCGGCTGGATACTTTATGTGAATGAATAAATGTTTTGCATTTATGCTTGCATATGATGTTTAAATTCATGTTTATATGTAAATTAAATGTGAATGTAATATTATGAAATAAAAAAGCTGACATATATAGGGTATGTCATGAATCCTAGTTGAATTGATGTATATTTTATGTATAACTTTGGTATATTTTATGTATATGATTAGTTTATGTTGAATTGGATGAGTGTTTATTGATAATTGATGATTGTATGTGTGATATATTTGGATAGGAAATTATAGTTTGTGTGTAAGTTGAAGTATTTCGGTAAAATTTAGTGCAGTAGCTGAAACCAGCTACACTGGCGATCACCAGTCATTGCCGATAGATTTTGCCAGTGTCTGCTGATCGCCATTCCTCTAAATCAGGCAACCACTGGCGGTCACCAGGCTTTTGGTGCATCCTGGTGATGTTTTTACTCCATTTTAAACCCTAAATGATCTTAATTCCTTGTAATGAGATGAATGATACACTTTTAAAGGATATGTTTGCTTGTATAACAAATCATTACTTATTTGGTGTGTAAATTAGTTGGATGCTTCTCCTTAATTAGTTTTTGAGAAGTTTTATATGTATTATTGTATTAATAATTACTTATTAAGTTGCAAGCTCATTCCTTTACAATTATATTTTTCAGGACATAGCTAGATAGAGTTTGAGGTGTGAGTTTGTTAGGGAGCTCAGGTAGGTCAAAGGCGAGCTTGGTGTTAACATTCCATCTTCACGATCATTTGGCATTTTGGCATTTGTAATGACATTATGTATGCTTAAGTTTTCATGTGTAATGCTGTATAGAGTTATAAGCTATATATATGGTACAAGTTTGTATTTTTTTTATATAATTGAGAAAATTTTCATATGCCACGTGTTTAATTTATATAGTGGTCATGTGTATGCTCGTGTTTGGGGACGTCAGATTAAGTGGTATCAAAGCAAAGATTAAATTCCCTTGGGACATGAAAACATAATGTATTCATGGCATATCATGCATAAGTTATAAAAGATATATAGTTGATATATGTTGCATATTTCAGGATGGATGAATACTAAGCACCTCACGTTAGCTCTGAAGAGTCTTCAGAGTCAGTTCATTCATGCCTTAGGAGAATCAGAACAATCCCAACCTCCAGTCCCTCCACCAGCTGTATATCCTATTATGCAGGAATTTATGCAAATGATGAGGAAGTGTTGTGGCTGAAACTTATGAGAAGATACGGAAGTAGGGTGTTAAGGCCTTTGTGGGTACCACTGACCCTGCAGTAGCTGAGGAATGGCTGCGAAGCACCGAGAGAATTTTTTGATTGATTTGAATGCACCACAGAGAAGAAGGTGAGATATGTTGTAACCCTATTTGAGCAAGATGCTTTGGATTAGTGGGAGGTAGTACTAGGGAGCAAGAATGTACCTATGACCCTGACTTGGGAAGATTTTCTGAGAGAATTTAGAGAGAAATATACACTAGTAGTATACCGAGATCGAAAGAAGATTGAGTTTCTGGAAATGAAATAAAATAATCTATCTGTTACTGAATATGAGGTCTAATCTGTGAGACTTTTAAAGTATACCCCGGAGGAAGTCACCGCCGATGAATTAAAGAGGAACAAGTTTAAAAGGGGATTGAACCTAGAAATTTAAGAGAAGATGGCAATAAAACCCCTGACTTATAGAGAGGTGTTGGAGATTTCTTTGCAAACCAAAGAGATTATAATGGAAAGGAATGAAATTGAAGCTAAGAAGAAGAAAACCACTGTACATTCACTACCCCGACCCGAACGGATAGTAGTTTGTCTTTTAGAGGCTCCAGTTTTCAACGGAGCGGATTTAGAGGATGAGGCATGAGCCGATCTAACCAATCAAGGGGAGGATCGTTTGGCTGAGGATTTGGGAGATCTGACAGCCGCAAGGGGGCAGGTAGATCTATGAGCGGTGCACTAACTTCGGTATATAACAGATGTGGTAGGTTCTACTTAGGTGAATGCTGGAGTTCTAGACCGAGCGTGTGATATTATTGCAGCTAACCCGGCCACTTCATCAGAGATTGTCCGGTAAGAAAAAGTGCAGAGGGATCTCAAATGACTATATAAAGTAGTATAGGAGAGAATGTACCTTTGATCAGTCGAGGAAGAGGCCGAGGTAATAGAGGAGGTAGAGTTGGCATCTCGACTCAAGTAGGATCAGTTGGTTAACCCCAAAGCCAACCAAAAATATATACTATCACTCGATAAGAAGCTTATTCAACTCCAGATGTGGTCACCGATATATTTACTATCTTTGACCATGATACTTTTATTTTGATAGATCATGGATCTACATGTTCTTTTGCATCGCATGAGTTGACATTGAGAGTGCATGGTACAATTGAACTCTTGGAACAGAGCTTATATATTTCTATGCCTGCTGGAGGTGTTGTGATAGTAAATTCAGTAATGAGAGCATGTCCTATACTAGTAGATAGTGAGACCTTATATACATACTTGATAGTTATTAAATTAGAAGAGTTTAATATCATTTTGGATATGGATTGGTTAGCAAAACATCATGCCATTGTGAATTGTTACACTAAGGAGGTAGTTATAGATATTTTGGGGCAAAAAAAGATAGTATTAATGGGTGAGAGAAGAGTTATATCTACTTGTTTAATTTTAGCAGTGACTGTATTTCATTTAATTAGAGATGGGTGTGAGGCTTACTTAGCCAATATTGTGGATACCACAAAGATAAGTCCTAGGGTAAGGGAGGTACCTGTAGTTAGAGAGTATCTCGATGTGTTTTTGGATGAATTGCCAGGATTACCACCTTACTGAGAAGTAGATTTTGAGATTGAAACTATTTTGGGGGCGGCACTGATATTAATTGCTCCGTATAGAATGGCACCTACGGAGTTAAAAGAGCTAAAGAAGTAGTTAGGAGAGTTGTTAGAGAAGGAATTTATCAAACTAAGCATATCACCTTAGGGAGCTCTAATTTTGTTTGTAGTATGTGATTGTGCATAGACTACCGGCAGTTAAATAGAATTACGGTGAAGAATAAATACACGTTGCCGAGGATTGATGATTTGTTTGATTAACTGAAAGATGATACAATGTTTTCCAAGATAGGTTTGAGATCGGGGTATTTGCAACTCCAAGTGGCATAACCTTTTATTTCTAAGACAGTATTCAAAACTAGATATAGGCATTATGAGTTCTTGGTTATACCTTTCGGGTTGACAAACATACCTGCCACATTCATGTCGTTAATGAACAAAATCTTTCAACAGTACTTAGATCAGTTTGTGATTATTTTCATCGATAATTTCCTTATCTATTCTCTAAGTAAATAAGTGCATGAACAACATCTCCGAACAACTTTGTAGATATTACGAGATCAACAGTTGTATGCCCAACTCAAAAAATGTGAATTTTAGATAGAAGAAATTGCTTTCCTTGGGTATATAGTTTTAAAAGAATGTGTAAAATCGGACCCATCAAAGATTAAAACTATTATAGAGTGGGAAGCACCTAAAAATGTAATGGAGATTCAGAGTTTTCTAGAGCTGGCTGGCTATTACATAAGATTTATAAAAACTTCTCTATTGTTGCAAGACCTTTAACAAGTATATTGAAAAAAAATGTCCAATTTTGGTGGACTGAATTGTGTCAATGAAGTTTTGAGAGGTTAAAGGAAGCACTTACTACCAGTCCAGTACTTGCATTACCAACTAGAGTTGGATTTTGTGGTATATATGGATGCTTCGGGATAAGGATTGGGGTGTGTTTTAATACAAAATGGAAGGGTAATAGCATATACTTCTAGGTAATTATGAACCCATAAAGCTAATTACCCTACCCATGATTTGGAGCTAGCTGCCATTGTCCATGTGCTGAAGATTTGGAGATATTATTTATACAGAAAAATCTTTTCCATTTTCACTGATCATAAGAGTTTAAAGTAATTTTCCACTCATAAGGAGTTGAATTTGAGGCAACGAAGGTGGATGAAATTATTGAAAGTCTATGATTACATTATTGAGTATCATCCGGGAAAAGTAAATGTAGTAGCTGATGCCTTAAGTCACAAAACTATAGAGATTGCTGCTAGAACAATTTGCTATGAGAGGAAAAATCTTGTGGTATTGCGAGAAATGAATGTTTTTCTCAATGTTGGGGAAAACCAATTATTGGCGACCTTGCAAGTTAAATTGTCACTAATGGATCAAATTAGAGGTGCTCCAATGAAAGATTTATATTTGAAGAGAATGAGAGAAAAAGTAGAAGTCGGAGTCAATACTCGGTTTGTAATTAGAGAAGATGGCATGTTGGTGATTGGTGATTGTATGTGTGTTTCGGATATAGAGGAACTAAGAAGTCAAATCATGAATAAAGCACACATAGCTCTTTATGTTATGCATCCCGGTAGTGCTAAAATGTATCAAGATTTGAAGCTTTTCTATTGGTAGCCAACTATGAAAAAAGATATGGCAGAATTTATGGCGAAATGTTTGACATGTCAACCAGTGAAAGTGAAACATCAAGCACCTGTAGGAAAATTGCAATCTTTAAGGATATCGGAATGGAAATGGGAGAGGATAACATAGACTTTATGATTGAGTTACCATGAATATTTCAGAAACATGATGCTGTGTGGGTGATAGTTGATTGACTCACCAAATCAGCTCATTTCTTGCCTATTCAGTCAACAGATTCTTTGGAAGCTAGCTTCTTTATACATCTCCGAGATTGTAAGACTACATAGGATTCATGTGTCAATTGTATCCAATAGAGATCCACATTTTATATCACATTTTTTAGGAAGCTTACAGGGAGCATTGGGAACTAAGTTGCATTTTAGCGCAGTATTTCATTCTCAAACAAATGGGCAATCGGAGAGAACCATCCAGACTTTGGAAGATATGATGAGAGCTTGTGCCTTGCAGTTTAAGGGCAATTGGGATGATCATTTACCACTGATGGAGTTCGTGTATAACAATAATTTTCATTCTAGCATTGGAATGGCACCTTATAAAGCCTTGTATGGGAGGAAATGTAGAAGTCTGATTTGTTGAGATGTTGAAGGTTTGAGGCAACTCGAAGGACTAGATTTAGTACAAAAAACAGTAGAGAAAATTCAAGTGGTCAAGAAATATTTAAAAGCAACCCAAGATCATTAGAAAATTTATACAGATCGAGACTACTGGAAAATGGAGTATAAAATTGAGAGAAGGTTTTCCTTAATGTATCTCTATGGAAAGGAATTTTGAGATTTGGCAAACAAAGGAAACTGAGTCCAAGATATGTTGGACCTTATGAGATTAGCAAGAGGATTGGACCACTGGCATACTGACTGGTTCTACCAAAGGAATTGTCTTCCATTTATAATGTACTTCATGTGTCGATGTTAAGGTGATACCGATCAGATCCGAGTCACATCGTATGAGAGCCTGAGATAAAATTCTATGAGAAGCTAACATATGTGGAGGAACCAATAAAAAATTTAGATCGGAAGGTGAAGCAGTTGAGGAATAAAGAGATTCCAATAGTAAAGGTGAAGTGGAGCCACCATTCACCTAAAAAGGCTACATAGGAATTGGAAGAGCAAATGAGGTAAAAGTACCCATATTTGTTCCCAGAAGATGGTGAGTAGTTAATTTCGGGGACAAAATTTTCTTTAAGGAGTGGAGAAATATAACACCCATCTTTTTGAATATAAAATCCTGTTGTAAGCATTTTATTTTATGTATAGTATAATAGTGGACTTAATTTAAGTTAGATATATTTTTGTATGGTAGAGAGGGACCTATTTATAAGGAAAGATGGAAGTGGATTGTCACAATAGAAAGTTAGGGGTTATTTTATAATAATCCCATTTCATTAAGGAGATAAGAAGATATTATGGTGATAAGTTCCTATAATTATCTAGATTATGCATTAATGAAGGGGACACCTTATGGAGCAAATGGTGGTTTTTGATTGGTGGATGAGTGTATGGGTGTATATGTAACACCCACTTCCTAGATTCATTATTCATGCATTATGTTCTCATGATATTTAGATTCCAGCTATGGTATATGTCTACGTATGGGAATGAGTATATTGGTAGAGAGGGACTTAATTGTCACAATTAGAAATTTATGGGGCATAGTCTAATATGTCCATTTCATTAAGGGGCTTAAATGTAATTGTGTTGATATTTGATGATTATAATATTAGTATTATTATATTATTTTTATTTGATATATATGGATTTAAATGGCTGGCTTAGTAATGATTAAAGAAGACTTTAGGGAGTGTTATTTGTTGGCTCTTGATTGGTTAATGTTTAAGTGCATATTTTAATATGTATTGTTAAGAGGAGAGTGTAGAGAATTAGAGGAAGAAGAAGAGAGGGTTTTTGTTTGAGTTTGGAGAGCTTGTAATCTTATTGAAGCTAGGAATTGAGAAGCACTAGAGGACTTATTATCCATTGGAGCTTAGTTTGGTAAGCTTTTTTTATATTTGAGTTGATTTGGTTGAGTTGTGTTGTTGTCAAATTCATGCTCTGCCCCTCTATTTTTTGGTCCAATTTTTTGTACCATATCTTGAGTTATACAACTCTAATTTAAGCAAGGTTAGACTCGCTAAAAACTTCAAAGAGTCCTTTATATTTTTTATTTTTTAAGTTTTGTTTGATTATGTTGTTTGAAGGGGTCAATAGGGTCGAACATTTTCTTACTTTGGTGAGTGCCCTATTTTGGCCGGTTGGATTGTAAAATCCATAATTAATTCCACACATATCCTAATTGATTGATTCCAATTGAAATTTATTGTAGACACATAACCCTAGTTTTGGTAGTAATTTAGGGGTCATTGGATTTATGTGTGTGTCTTTAGGTCATGTGGAACTTTGGATAATTAATTGCACTTTGTGATATTGGGGTGAATTGAAATGTTGTTTATAAGATTGATGTATGAATTATGTGTAGGGATTGATAAAGGGAAGGAAAGCACTTTTCATAATTAAAGGAAAGGCTCTTTTTGAAGAGAAAGCAACTGGAGGTAAATAACTATTAATACATGTTGTGTATATATATGCTTTGCTTATATGTTTAATAAGATGTATTCCTATATTGGAATTTAATGAATATTTGATTAGTGAAATAATGTGGAATGAGTTCCACCCTTTGTGTATTAGAAATATGATGAGGAAATGGGTAAAAGATGATATATGTGTGTGGTGTAGTGGACACCTTATTTGTGAAGGTTAAATATTATAAATATGAGCTTTGATTTAATATTGGTGAATGGCTATTATATTGGCTTATTGAGATGCAATTGAATGAATATGTATTGTGATATATTGGTTGTGTTATATTTCACTTGAAGGTGAAGTATGTGAGGATTGGTTGTCAAATAATACTGTTAGCAAATGAGGATATGGATGTATTGTTAGTATACTTCTGGTATATGAGCATTGAGCGGTATATTTTCCATTTATAATTATGTATGTTGAATTCTATGAATGTGAGCATAGATGTAATGTGTGATGAACATGTCGAGTGGCTAAGTGACTATCGACTATGTTAAATGTGATTAAGTTGATTGGTTAAGTGACCGTCGACAGTGTGAATTATTGAGTGTGTTGATTGGCTAAGTGACCGTCAATATACTTGAATTATGATTACGTCGATTGGCTAAGTGACCATCGACAATGTGAATTGTTGAGTATATTGATTGACTAAGTGACCGTCAATATACTTGAATTATGATTATGTCGATTGGCTAAATGACCGTCGATAGTGTGAATTATTGAGTATGTTATTGGCTAAGTGACCATCAACATACTTGAATTGTGATTACGTCGATTGACTAAGTGACTGTCGACAGTATGAATTATTGAGTATGTTGATTGGCTAAGTGACCGTCAACATACTTAAATTGTGAGTACATCGATTGGCTAAGTGACCATCGACAGTGTGAATTATTGAGTATGTTGATTGGCTAAGTGACCGTCAACATACTTGAATTGTGATTACGTCGATTGGCTAAGTAACCGTCGACAATGTGAATTGTTAAGTATGTTGATTGGCTAAGTGACTGTCAATATATGTGAATTGTTGAGTATATTTCACAGGAAGGTGAAACAAGTGAGGAATTAATGATTGTGAGAAATGAGCCAAAATGTGACTATATGTGAGGTGATTATGTGAACATTAATGGGTGTGTTAAAATGTAATGTGTGAATGGGTTGTTTAATTATGATTTGATAAATGAATGATGCATTGTAATTTTGAATGATTGGGAATTATATATTGATGAATGATTTGATGTGATTTAGTATGCTTAGTGTGTGTTGTTGTGGCTTGAATTGAATTATATTCATGTGCTTTGACATCAATAGTCACTTCAAGGGCATTTTCATAATTCATATAAATGAATTAAGGCCAGATGTCTTCATGAAATTTGTAGCCCTCTGAAATAGCTTTCCATAGCCTCTTGAATCACTTGAATTTGAGTTCTGTAGAGAAAGTTATGACCAAAAGAGTATGACGTAGTCTGAAGGATCGAGTCATGTTGAGTCTCCTGGCACCGGTGCCGACTCGGCATGAGTGTGTCGAGTCATACCTGAGACTCGAGGTGCCGACTCGGCATGAGCGTGCCGAGTCGTGACGAGTTAGCCCTTCTTCAGCACACTTTTATCTTCGTCTTTTGACTATAACTTGAGCTATAGAGCACCAAATGAGGCGTGGTTTGATGCTACAGAAACTTTAAAGAGTCTTCTACAACTTTCATGTTTTAAGTTAAAGTTGAATCTATCATTATATTCTCTAATTTATCTTGACATTTTATTGCTCACTTGTTCCTTTTTCATTTGGACTCCCGTACGTACTCTATGCAGTGCCATTGGTAATGTAACTTCGTAGTGATTATAAATAGACTTAATAGAGGATTGAAAGACTATATTATGATCAGTATAATGTGTCTTATATATATGATTATGTGTTTCAGGAAGTCAACTCTTAAGTGATGGGTATATGTGTATAACTGTATTCATAGTTGCTTATTAAGTTGCAAGCTCACTCTTTTGTTGTTGAAACTTTTCAGGAATTGAGTAGATAAAGGGCTTAAAACTTGCAATGGAGTCATAGGTGGGACGAAGCGAGCTATGGTGTACCCAACCTTCATCCTGCATATCATAAGGCATTGTGTGTATCAGATAGTTTTTGTAGTATGTATGTATCAATTAGACAAGCATATATATAATGCTCAACATGTATGTAAATTTATGAGTTGTTGGTATATATATATATGAGTATCTTTTATGGAGAAAATTTTATTATGCATAATTTAATATGTTTAATTACCACATGAGCATATGTTTGATTATGCCACGTGTAAGATTATGTTTGAAGGTGTCACATCATATGTGTATATGTATGGTGTGTAGAGTGTAGAGATTGGAAAGGTAGACGAAGAGTGATTTCTTGATATATTTTTAGAAAGATTTGAGCTTGCATGATTTATCAAATAATAGTCCTAGTATTTTTACCATAACTTAGGCTGTAGAGATCTAATTTGAGCATGGTTAGAGGCTCTAAAAACTTTAGAGAGTCCTTTATAACTTTTATATTTTGAGCTTGGGTTGAATCTATTATTAGAAAGGTTTAACAGGGGTCGACATTTTGATGCTCATGCTAATGGTCCTATTTTACTCGAATTGATTCAAAAATCTATAAATAATTCTATAAATGACCGAATTGAGTAGTTCCAATTGAAATTGATAGTAGGCTCATAATACTAACTTTAGTAAGAATATCATGGTTATTGGACTTGTGTGTGCAATATTTGACTATAGCAAACTTGGAGCATTAAGTTACATTTAGTGAGTTTAGGTGAATTTTAATGTTTACTATATGAGATTGATATAAAATTATGTGTAGGAGTTGAAAAGGATAGACGAGACATAACTTGGCAGGAGAAGCCTTCTTTACTCAAGAGTTAGAAGTACTTTTGGTAAGTAATTATTATTATAATGTATATATATTGACTCTCCTATTTAAACATGAATTGTATTACTATATGGGTTATGCAAGCCATATAATGTGGCAAGAAATGATATGTATATATTGAATTAAGATTTAATGGTTGATTGAATATGGTATGAGTTGAAGTTTAGCTATGGAATTGTAGATGGTGTAAATTTATTTGAGTATTGATTGATTGTGAGAATGGTGGATTGTGATTTAAATGTAGATTGAATATGGTGAAAAGAAGTTTGGTTGTTGAAATATGAATGATGTGTAAATATATGTGGATATTAAATGAATGTGAGGAAATGTGAGGTATACATGTGATAATGAGGCTGAGCCAGGCAGATAGCCTCTATTGAATGTGAGATCTGAGACTAAGCTGGGCGGATAGTCTTAAAAATGGCCACATTGATATATTAACTATAAGAAATAGAAAAGCTGAGCCGGGAAGATAGCTACCTAAAAATTATATGAGAATGTGAGATCTGGGACTGAGCCGGGTGGATAGTCTCAGTATGTGGCCACTTGTGCTTAAAATATATGTGTGAGGATTAAGCCTAAGTTGGCTATATGTGATGAAATTATGTATTGTTGGTTCCAGCCGGATACTTTATATGAATGAATATGTGTTTTGCATTTATGCTTGCATATGATGTTTAAATTCATGTTTATATGTAAATTGAACATGAATGTAATGTTGTGAAAGAAAAGAGCTGACATATATAGGGTATGTCATGAATCCTAGTTGAATTGATTTATATTTTGTGTATACCTTTAGTATATTTTGTGTATATGATTAGTTTATGTTATATTGGACGAGCGTTTATTGATAATTGATGATTTTATGTGTGATATATTTGGACAGAAAATTATAGTTTATGTATGAGTTGAAGTATTTCGGTAAAATTTGGTGTAGTGGCTGAAACCAGCTACTGGCGATCGCCAGTCATTGCTGGTAGATTGGGCCACTGGCAATCACCAGTCCTCTGAATCAGGCAGCCACTGGCAGTCACCAGTGCTATGGCGAGCGCTAGGCTTCTGGCATAAATTAGTGATGTTTTTACTCCATTTTGGACCCCGAATGATCTTAATTCCTTGCAATGAGATGAATGATACACTTTAAACGGATATGTTTGCTTGTATAACAGATCATTACTTATTTGGTGTGTAAATTAGTTGGATGTTTCTCCTTAATTAGTTCTTAAGAAGTTTTATATGTATTGTTGTACTAATAATTACTTATTGAGTTGCAAGCTCATTTCTTTGCAATTATGTTTTTCAGGACGTAGCTAAATAGAGCTTGAGGTGTAAGTTTGTTAGTGAGCTCAGATGGATCAAAGGCGAGCTTGGTGTTAACATTCCATCCTCATAATCATTTGGCATTTTGGCATTTGTAAGGATATTATGTATGCTTAAGTTTTCATGTGTAATGTTGTGTAGAGTTATAAGCTATGTATATGGTACAAGTTTTTTTTTTATTATATAATTGAGAAAATTTTCATATGCCACGTGTTTAATTTATATAGTGGCCACATGTATGCTCGTGTTTGGGGATGTTACATATCTGATTTGGTTAGTATTGAGTCCAAATCTGCTTTGTCTCTTGATGTGCCAATAAGGTGGAATTCTACATATCTGATGATTAAAACTGCTTGTATATATGAGAAGGTTTTTGAAAAATATAAGGAAAATGAATCTTCCTACTTCTTGTAACACTTTTATGACATGACACTTAGAATTTTTGGTCTTTATATATCACTGTAAACTCTTTTTTCAATAAAATACCTTACCTGCATTGTCTATTAAGTGAGTGGCAGTAATCATCTGATGCTAGTCAGCTTTCAATGAGCTTGAATATGAAGAGTAAATTTGATAAATATCAGGGAGATCCAAAAAAAATGAATTATATGATTTTATTTGCTAATGTATTGGATCCCACAAACAAACTTGAGTATCTTGAATTTTCTCTAAGTCAAATTTATGGGTCAACTTATGGTGGAAACCTATTTTCTATTATTAAGTAATCTCTCTTTGAGCTTTTTTATGATTATAATACTATGTATATATATATGCATATGTTATTGCTGGTTGTGACTCTCAATCCCAATTAATTGTTTCTCTTGATAGTAGTTCTTTTTTACCTGCTACTGATGTTCCTGTTGCTGCTGGAAAGGACATGTCTGTATTGAAAGCTAAATTTAAGAAGCACAAAATAGAGATTGAGCTTGGTGGAAGCAAGCAATCTGAACTTGATGTTTATCTATCTGAGGCAGTTATAGAGAAAGAGGGTTCTTTTTATGTGTTGAGATGGTGGAAACTAAATGCTCAAAGATTCCCAATCCTCTCTCGAATGGTTAAGGAATCCTAGCAATCTCGATTTCAACTGTTGCTTCTGAATCTGCTTTTAGCCCTGGAGGCAGAGTGCTTGATGTTTTGAGGAGTTCTATACTCTAAAAATTATTGAAGCCCTTATATGTATACAAGATTGGCTGAGATTGTCCAAAGAACCAATTTCTGATGAGGAAGCTCTTGATGAGCTTGAAAAGTTTGAAAAAGGTCTGTTCTTTTTGTTCATGCATTGTTTCATTATCATTTATTTATTCCTGGTACATTTTGGTACTCTTTGATTTTTATTTTCCGGTTCTTTTTTGGCAGAGATACCTCTAATGGACATTGTTTCTTCAAGTTCCTGTCATAAGTTGTTGTTGCTAACTCCACTTTCACTTACATATCATATATGCAAAGAGGCAATGATGAAGCTTCCACCATTTCTGAGCAAAACAAAGGGCCAATAGATGGACAATCCCCTGGGGGCAGTTTATGACTGCAGCTGGGATTGTGTGTGTCTCTTGTTTTTTAAATGATTTGAAACTCCAATGCTGAGCCTCTTCTTTATGTTGCTTTTCTTTGCTAATTAATTACCTATTTGCCTTTTTTTAAAAGCTTATTCTATGCAGGATCCTGAATTCCTCATCTGAGTTATGAATATTGTGTTTTTTCTATGATTCTTTCCTATTTTTATCAAAAGATATTGACTTTGAGGCTATGATGATGTGTAATTGTGAATTGTTTCCATCTCTTTTATTTTCATTCAAACATTGAATGTAATTTGCTTAAGTTTCTTTGGTAGCAATTTGGGTAAGTTTTGCTGCCAGAAATGTGGCATTGTATTCATGTGCTGAGACCTTATAATTCTGAGCCTCAATTTCAGTATTCTTTTAACTCCATTATTTGTTAGCTTATTGGTTGTTGCATCATGTTACTAACAGTTCTTATTTACACTGTTATACTTGCAGGAATTCTGATTTTTGATATTTAACTTACTCTTTTGTTGTTGTTGCTAAGACTTAATTTTTTTTGCAACTCATCAATTTTTTTTACTTGGAAGCAATTCTCTATCTCAATCTGATACAATATTTTTTAGTGGACGCATTTCTTCTTGGCTGGTATGAAACTTGAAAAATTTCTTACTTTTAGGCTCCGTTTGTTTGTGAAAAATATTCTTCCTAAAAATATTTTCCTATATTTTCTAATGTTTGGTTACCAAAATAAAATAAGTCAAAGGAAAATAAGTTATTAGTCAAAGGAAAATAACTTAAAAATATGGAAAAATAACTTCCCATTCTAAGAACGGGAAGTTATTTTTCAAAACTTGAATGCTTATTAAATATAATGAGAGAGAAAAAAATAAAAAATAATGTTACCATTTCTATATAGTATTGTATAATTTAGGAAAAAATTTATTGCAAACTAAATACCAAAAATACTTTTCAACTATTTCTCTAATAATGTAGCTAAACATAAAAAAAATATTATATTTTTCTGAAAAATATTTTTCAAGAGACAAAATATTTTCCGTAAATAAACGGTTACGGAGCCTTAAAGTATATTTTTTGGTGGAAGCATTTGCTAGGCCTGTATTTGTCGGCCCATATTCGTGTGGCCTATATTTTTTGTGGCCTAAAATATTTGTAAATTGTAAGTAAACTTATAAGTTGTAATATGGAAAGCTGGGTCCAGCCCAATATATAGTAAAAATGTAGTTTACTTTTTTAAAAAAAATTGTGAATGCCCAATAATGACAGGCCCAATCCATAAAGCCCAAACCAAAATACCAACCCGATTAAATCCAAAAAATTTCGACAACCCGATCCGAATATTTATCAGTCTACTCTGCACGGTTCAGCTACCAATATCCAATTCTCCTACCTGATCGGTTTTGCCCATTATATGCCTGACCCGCCCGAACCCGTGGAACGCACACCCCTACTCCTAGTAGAAATGGAGAAACTATGAAAACTATAATGTCCTTTAGTTTGTTGGGATTTTACTATTAATGATATGTTATGATAGTTGTTACTGAAATGAATTAAAATTGGATAAAATTGAAATTAAAGAATTGACTTAGAAGTCAAAGATTTTATTGAAATATTTTATAGTAAAAGATTATGTGTTTAAATTCTCATTTTGTTAAATATTTTGAATCAGTATTAACTTTGAATTGCAAGTAGAAATTAATTTTATAATTCATATGATGTGAAAATATTTCATAATTAAAAAAAATAGATGAAATATAAATCGTTTATTACTTGGCTTACATATTAATAAATTAAAAAACTAAAATATGGATAGGTTCGAACTTAATAACATTTACATAAGTTTAAAATATTGGATGTTAAAAAAAAAATTAAAATATTGGCAATATTGTCTAAGTGGGCGGAGCCACCTCTAAAAAATTGGGTTAGATGACCACTAAAATTTTATTTTTTTATAAGTTCTAAAAAAATTTATAATTACTTATTTATTTTACTAAATTTCACATTTTAACCCCATTAAAATATAAATTGTACTTTATTATATATTAAATCCCCTGCCAAAAATAAGTTTTAGCTCTGCCTCTTCTAACATCAATATTTGTGGTATAGTCTTTAAATATTAT
>CATIWO010081166.1:0-15691 GCA_949673435.1 Macaranga tanarius | reverse complement strand
CATAATAACTTTTATAAAATTTTAATATTTTAATATTATGATTATATTTATTTTTAATTATCTTTACATATTATTATTATTATTAAATTTACAATCATTATACAACAATAACTATTTAATCATATATAATAATAATAATTATGATTATTAATTTTATAATCATTATACAATTATTACTATGATTATTGAATCTACAATCATTATACAATTATTATTATGATTATTAATTTACAATCATTGTCATTAATGCATCTCGTGATTCCATCTCAAGCCAAAACGCTACTGGGAGTAGCGTTTTGTAAATAACGCCACTCCAACCAGCGTTTTTTTCTTCAGTCAACTCTCACCGAAATTTCACCCTAAATTGGGAAATATTTTATCCTTTCACCTACAATTGGTAAATTCTTTTAGTTTATGTATATTTTGAGAATTAAAATTCTAAACTACACTAAATTGGTAATTGTCCTGTCAGCAATGCCAAACCGATAATCATCTCCATCAACTGCACCTACCTCTCTTTGCTCAAAAGATCGCTTCTTTATGGGATCTGACCTTATTATTAGAACCACCAATCGGCACTGAATACAACTCCTGCGATGCCCGGTTCAAAGATCACCCACAACTCCGGTAAATCAATTTTACTGTTACTGATTTTTGTTTGGACCATTAATTAAATTATAAAGAAAATAATTAAAGATTAATTTAGGGTTGAGATTTACAACTAAACTTCAACTGTAGTGGTGGTGGATAAGATGTTGTTTGAGTGAAAAGTTGAGGCTGTTTTGTTGAAGAACGAACGAAATTTCAGAGAGGCTGGAGCACCTTTTTGGCGCTAACGAAGATTGGGGCACGGACGTAAATGTTTTTGTCTTTAAGGGACATGCGTGTAATTTATAAAAATGTGAGGTATTTTTGCTATTAAGTTATGTTTTTAGAACATTTTTGTAAGAATCCCTTTTATTATTATTATTATTTTTTTTTGTAAAGAGTCAACTTCGGAATATATTTTCTAGTTTTTAAATAATGTCAAAAACATAACAGATTTTATTTAAATACTTTTTATAATAAATATTTTCTGTTGAAGATATATATTTTCTAAAAAGGTTATTTCCTATATATAGAAGAAATTTTATGAATTATGTGTAATTTGTTTTCAAATATATAATGATGTATTCAACATATGACTTTAGCTAATATTTTTTTTTAAACTTTAACAAGTCAAATGATAGAATCATTTTTAATTAAAAGTTTATTTATTTATTAAAATTAAAAGTTATAATAAAATTTTTAAAAACAACTAATCTTATAACTTTTTTAATTAACCAATATTTATATTTAGGTTAACTATAAATTATTTGTCAAAAGTATGTACACTATTTGGCTCATATGAAAATTATTAAGTCAATAGAGTGAAATCACACTTCTTTATTATTTTAAATAATATTTCAACACCATTAAAAGTATATTTGAAATAACTTTTCTTTTGTATGTCTTCTATTTTATTATATATTTTTGTAGACATATAAATTTTATAAATTATTTTCAGATCAATAAAATATTTTCAATTTATTAAATAATTTAATTAGACTAATTACATAATTTAGTCTAATAAATTTATAAAGATTTTTAGACCAATCAAATATTTTGGTTTATTATCTTAATTAAATTATTTTAAAATGTCATTAAGATAATAATAAATAAATAATAATTAAAATTATTTATTTATTTAAATAATGGTATAAGTGAGCCAATCAAATTGTATCAAAGGTAGTTAAAAATCCTACCATTAGAGTTATAAAATTTTGTACCATATGTGCCCTACAAATTCCTATAAATAGAGGTTCCTCCCGTGCTTCAGATCATCAACAAAATAAGTATTGAAACTCTGACAAATTCATAATCCAAAATTCCTACAAGATCATCAAGGTGTTCTTCAACTTTTACAAGATCATCCAAAGTATTTTTCATCAAAGCTTTTTGTCACACCCTTCTCCAACATAATCCACTAATATACAATTATATCCAATATCCTCAAATTCGTTTGATAATTAAATAATCTCTTAAATATACAAACACAATATATATATAAAGAGATCTTAAATTTTAAGACGTTAACTCAAATGTGATATTAAATGAAGACTGTAAAAATTTAAACCTCAATACTTTAGCTCTTTTACTAATGTATTCACCATCTTTTTAATAACTAGGGAATACCATCTATATACTCGAATCCACACATTCTCAATATCATCTAACATAACTCCTTTCATATATCCATATATAAATAAAACTTAGATGGCAAGATAATATCATAACATAACTACTACGTAAACATCAACATATTATAATTTACTTCAGTGCCAACCATCCATCATAGCATATACATATATACATCATCAAAATATAAGAAGAGTACTAGATGCTAAAACAAATAATACAATGATACATTATTATTTGCCCTAACATTTATCTCTGGTGGTGGTACGGATGCCAATATGAAAGATGGTGGTGTAGCAGGAGCAGCATATCCAGGCCAAAACCCTCCTAAACTAAATCCAGCCCTATGGCTCAAAATGAATCTCCCAATATAGCACTAAAGGGTGTAGAGATAGCCATAAGCAAAAAGCCAAAAGATGCATTTGAAGAACTGCATCACACCCAAGTGAGGATGACCTGAACATCCAATGAGGTGGCATAGTAGACTCGGAAAATAGTGCAGACACTATCAAGATGCTCCTCTCGAACGGATGATACACGTGCATTAGCTCCTATGGGTAGGACCATGACCTTAAAGACTAACTCAACATCTGTGTCATGGCAAACTATATATCTCACCAAAGTCTCTACGGCTGTGACCTCATACACAATGGTGGCTCACTGGACTGCCATACTGCTAAGCTATAATCTAACTAAGCTGAAAAATACATTTTTAAAATATTGGTGAGTAATTCCATAGGGAAGTTACCCAGTGAGCAGCTAGTATATCTTTAAATGAAAAACATTAACCCAAAATAATTTTATCCAAAACCCAGCAAATATTTGAAAGCTGTTAAGTCCTCATAAGTGAACCCAATTATTAAAATAATTATTCAAAGGATAATACTTCATTTCCAAAATAACATTAAATAAAGGATTTCCATCACATAAGAATTATTTAAATATTTTTATAAATAATGCAAATAGAAGCATAATAAAGATGATAGATATCTTTCTTAAAAGTTGAGACTCGATGCAAAAAACCATTACATTAAATCTATAACTCCATGGAAATTCAACTATTAACAATTCCAATACACTGGAAGTCTTAATGCCTCAATTTATAAATAATGTGGAATTCTTATAATTTGAATAATTTATTGCATCATACTTTCATAAATTAATTTGTTTGATAATAATTTATTCAGTTGCCACGAGAGTTGAGAATTTTGTTCAATTGAATATTAAATATTATTATCACCAATCATATCTTTCTCAATTGATAATTACATATCAAGAATATTATAAAATACTTTATTTCCTAATTCTTCCCAGAATTGACAACGATATACAAAATAAAACTCCCTCATAACACCTCAATCATCTTACTCATGGCCCATTATGGCCGAGTCACAAAATCATTTACAATAATCTTATATGCATACGGTATAACTATAAGGATTCAACCCAAAGACACCTCTGAATCCATACGCTGTCCCAAAGACAGTTATAAATCGAGTGGCCAACTCAGCTCATATATATATATATATATATATATATATATATATCACCAACCCCTTACTTATTCATGTATTAATCAGTGTAATGCTTATGAAATCTTGGTATTGATCGTAAGGGTGTAATTTATCATTTCGATGTTCTTAATCATTTGACCTTGAAATTCTTAGATTTAAAATTTTATTTTTAATAATTTAGTCTCTTTGTCTGAGACTCATAACTCTAGGTTATTCACATGGTTTATGACTCATTCTCATGGTTTCTAATTTCTCAATTGTTCACATATGTTATTCAGGTGTTAGTTCTAAGTTTACCCCTCCATTTATTCAAAAACAGTCAAAACAGAGTGCAATTCAAGCTACAGAGGCACCTCCTCTGCACAAAGGCACTGCCCTCTTGATGCAGAGGCGCCGACTGACTGGTAAAGAGGGGCTGCCTCTAACAAAGGCGTCGCCCCTACATGAGTTAAGGAGGCGTCGCCTCATTTCTTCAAAGACATCGCCTATGAGGTGATCAGGCGTCGCCTGTTCGTAGAGGCACCGCTTGATCATCCTCTGGTTCAAATTTTAGCAGCAGAATCGACTAAAAATCATAATTTCAGACCTTTTCAAAACATAAAATACTAAAATATCAACCCAAAAACATTCATACCTAGTCAAATAACTTATAAACCTCATCAAAATGTCCAAATCTATAATTTAAACCCAATTCCTCAAATGAGGAAAATTTAAAATCTAAAATATCAACAACAACTAAATTTTTTTCGAAGAAGCCACTCACCAATTCGATGCACAACAAATTTTCTTATTTTGATCTTGATGAAATCCTCATTTCTTCCTTCCAGAGCACTCTTTCCCACTTCTCTTCTTTTCTTTCTTCTTCCTCTGCTTTCCTTCATCTTCCCCTACCTCTTTTCTTCTTCTTTCTTCCTTCTTCCTTCCTCCCATACATTCTCCTGTAGAATCCAACAACCATCTCCCAAAATTTCTCTTTAATCCCCTTTTCTTTTCCTTCCTCTTTCTTTAACTCATTCTATTTTTAATTCTTTCATATAAGTCCTTATTTCTTTTCAATCAAATCCAAACTTTAAATTCTTATATTTATTCTTATCATTACTCATAACAATAATAATATTAACTCTTAATAACATTAAATTAACATAAAATAATCAACTTCTTAATTATCACTTAATTATATAAAATCATCCTTCAAGGACACAGATGTTACATTTTTCATCAAATTTACATTTGATTTAAGATCAAGTTATAAAACTTTTGAATCAAATTATTTCAAGACCAAGCTATAAAACCCTTGAAGCACATAATTACTGCGAGATTCGAATTAGAGGATTTGAATTCTTTGTAATAAGAATTTTTGGTAGAGATTGTAATCCACTTCTTAAATTCAATAAAAGTTCTCAATTTATTCTATAAATTTTCTTGTTTTATTTTTTCATACACGAAATTTGTATATACAAATTTCTAGCATGTTTGGTGGGATAGTCTCTACCTCTCATTTGTTGTTTTGTGAATCAACATTTTAAAGAAAATGATACCAAAGAAAGGCAAAATGGCTACCTCTAAGAAGTACGACCTTTATCGTTGAGCTAATCAACCTCAATCTCTAATTTCATCGCGTGATAGTTCTCATTGCGATAATAGTCCTAATACTGTGACAAAAACCAAATTAACTAAAGAGCTATATGAATAAATAGTTCCTTTTCCTCAATAATCTGTTATCTCTCCAAGAGCACAAAGGACAAAAATCTCTTCTTTAGAGATAAATGACCTTTTCTCATTATTCAAATTTGATGATGAAGGGGAACATTCAAGTGCAAGGTCTGTGCCAACTTTGAATCAGTATAGTTTAACCTCAAGTTATGCTTCCAAAACTATCTCCGTTATGATGACTAATAGCACATCGATGGAAGAGCAAATTGCCAACCTGACTAAGATGGTGGAAAGTTCTAGGGAAAAAGATGCCCAAATTGCATCTTTAACTATTTAGTTGGAAAATGCTACTGGAAAATCACCAATTGATGCAACAACTGACCTGCCAAAGACATAAGTAGAAGAAGGAAGTACTTCTATGACCTAAGATAAAGGAGATATTCAAATGACCATCAACAACACAATCTCTACTGCTCAACTCAAAGAACTCATCAAAGAGGTTGTCAAAGATCAAGCGAAGACTTGAACTCAATTCTCTTCTACGTATGCTAAACTATGCACATAAAAAATTGATATGCTAAAGATGCCTCCAAATTATTAATCTCTAAAGTTTCAGCAATTTAATTGCAAAGGCAACCCAAGACAACATGTCGCTCATTTTGTTTAAACTTGTAATAATGCTGGCACAGATAGTGATTTACTTGTTAAGTAACAAGTTTGATCATTGAAAGGCAATGCCTTTAATTAGTACACAAATATAAAACCTAGCTCAATAGATAGTTGGGAGCAATTGGAATGAGAATTTCTTAATCATTTTTATAGCACTTGTTGCATAGTTAACATGATTGAACTTGCTACTACTTGTGAATGGAAAGATGAGCTTGTCATTGATTACATCCAAAGGTAGAGAAGCCTTAGTTTGAATTGTAAAAATCAACTTTCTGAGTCATCTGCCATTGAGATATACATCAAAGGCATGAAGTAGGGATCGTTCTATATTTTTCAAGGAGAAAAACCAAGTATTTTTGAAGAGTTAGCTACATACGCTCATGACATTGAGCTTAGTATTTTTGATGCTTGAAATCAAAGTATTTTTGTGCAAGATCCAAACAGGAGTAAAGATAAGTAAGAGGTGCACAAAAATACTAAGTATAGTACAAAGATTGAAATCAAGCCATCCTTGATAGTCAGCTCGGTGCTTATATATGAGCAAGGTGGTTTTTACTGGGCACTATAGGTGGTTCGTGATTGCGGCATGAGATTAGGCCGAATACACCTTTTAAAAGGGTGGATCAAGAACCTTTTTTAGGTATTCCCAACAAAGCCTTGTGCAATTGGAGTCACCATCTAATCGCTCAGGAGTAGGAAACAGATCTCCAGTACTAGACAAAATCTATTCCCTTTATCAAATATATTATGAGTTTGGAAAGTGGTTTCTATTTTGATTGTTTCTTGTTATACAACACCTAAGCGATTGTCGTATCACCCTAGTTTCGAATTCATGATGGCACATAAGATGTAAACATTCATAATATCTATAACAAGTATAACATATATAAGATATAGCCATTCACCACAACATAAGAAATAATGGGGAAATGATTAAAGATACATGACTTTAATCAATCCTGATAAATACATACGAAAGGTAAAAAAGGTAGAAAAATAAATCTAATCCTAGATCTAGAGAGCATGCTAAGTCATTCATCCATATCATTCGTTCATTCATAAATCATCACATCCATCACATGAACATGGCTTCAATCAAGTAGAAACATTGAATCAGGAGTTGAACAAATAATCATGCAATTGAATTTAATGTAATGAATGATTAATAATAAAAATAAAATAAAATAAAAAATACAAAGGACCCAAAAGTATGCGTGAAGATACAAATTTCATGTCATGAGGATGCAAAATGCAAAAATATGACTTTTAATGAAAATGAGCAAAAATGTACACTTGATGCCAAAATTAAATATTTATTGCAAACATTAACTCGAAATAAAAGATGGTGACTAAATAATGTTTTCATGATGCAAAATTAATTCTTTTAATGCCATGAGTAATAATAATAAAAAGATGAGATTTTTATGATGAAAATGACATGAAAATATGAGTTTTATCATAATGCTCATCATGAGCAAATGGTGTGAACTTTATGCTAAAAGAGTGATGAAAATGTACAGTCAAAAAATGATTTTTTACATGAAAAATGTAATTTTTGACAAAAATGATAAAAAATATAAGAAATGATGCAAAAAAGCAAAATTTAACCTAAAAATGCAATTTTTATATGAAAGATGTGATTTTTGCATGAAAATGACAAGAATGCAAGAAATGATGCTAAAATGCAATTTTTATCCTAAAAATGCATTTTTTAGGGGAAAAAGATAATTTTCATACAGAATTAATAATAAAAAAAAATGCTAGAATACATGCAAAAATGCAAACTTGACATGTGAAATATGCTTTAATGCCCAAAAAGAATAATAAACATATGATAAACGACATAAAAATAATATTTTTGAACTAAAAATGCAAGTTTGCTATGAAAAATATAAAAAATAGTAAAAATGCAAGAAAAGGTCTAAAAAAAATTTAATTTTTAATGTAAAAATACAAACTTGAGATGCAAAACACAATTTTTCCATGAAAATGCCAAGAATACAAAAAATGACATAAAAATATAATTTTTAATATAAAATACAAACTTTACATGCAAAATACAATTTTTATATAAAAATATTAAAACTGCCAAAAATGACATAAAAGTGCAATTTTTAATCTAAAAATGCAAACTTTACATGAAAGATGCAACCTTTAAGCCAAAAATAAAAAAAATGTAAAAAGACATGAAGATACAAACTTTAATTCAAAAATGCAATTTTTAAACAAAGATAAATGAAAAATGTGGCCTTTATATCAAAAATAAGAAAATGCAAGACGTGTGTAAAAATGTAAATTTTAGTCCAAAAACACAAATTTTGACATTAAAACACATAAATACATAATTTTAAATGTTAAAAATGCAAACATTTCAAGATTCAAACTCATGGGTATAAACCCAAATGTGTAAAACCCATCCAAATCGTTCAAAAGGCATAAATAAGCATCAAAACACACAAATTAATCACAAACATATAACAAACACTCCCAGACATAACCCGCTTCTTAAAAATAAAGAAAAAGAAATGGATTTTAGGTAGAAAATGGGTTTTATGTCTTCAAATGGGCAGAGTCTCCCCAGATTTCACTTAAAAAAGTCCCCTAAAAATTGACCCAAAGGGCAGTTTGACTAAAGACTCGAGCCTTTGGTTACCAAAGGCATACACCTTTGGGGCACTCACATAAAGGCACGGGCCTATTTTCGTGAAAAAGTTAGACTTTTAAGACAATTCGAGCTTCTGTGGTCCCTTTTAAAGATTTCCAGACTTTTGTTGGGCATAAAGTTTGAAACTTTAATAGTTTTTAGAGGTTAAAACAGTCTTTTTGGAATTTTTGGACAATTTAAGCACGCTCTCAAAGCCCCAATCATTGTTCTTGTCCATTTTCATCGAAAATTGGAGCAATAATCTTTTGTTATGCTAGGTGGGACACTTTCTAATGAGATGACCAGACTTAAAAGTGGAAAATTTTTTTTTGAAGTTGGTGACTCCACTAACAATATGCCTGTGAGTACTACAGGTGATGGTTCTAGAAAATAGCATAAGGAAAGTTTGATACCTCATGGTCAGACTTAGACTTCAAGTGAGGCATTGGCTCTATCGGCTAGGAATTGGAAATCCTTAACACTACTATAAATACTACTGAAGGCACTAATGCCCTAACAATTTTTTCAAAAAGAATGAAGTTAGTCTAAGATTCAATATTACAGATGAGCAATTCTCTTCAGCAGATCAATAATTCTATTCACCATAATTTACAACTAATAACATAAGCCTTCACTAAAATGAATGAGGCCTACCTGAGCAAGGAAGTTAGAATGTTTCCCCAAGGGTAGTGGGTCAGCCCCAAGGAAAATCTGGTCATTTATCTGCTGTTAAACCTAATAATGGAGTCCAGGTCCTTGGAGAATATAAGATAAATTCAAATTCCCAACCTAGGAATTATGATCTAGAGACTATTCAGTAAGGGAAATACTCAAGGGGCAATATTCCCCAAGGCCAGATGCAACTTCCTTAAGGGCAAACAATATTTCACTAGGACAATTTATAATTTCCCCAGGGCCAAGTGTAAGTTCCTCAAAGCCAAGCACTAAATCCTTAAAATTAGGTGCAAAGCTCAGGGGGCAACATTCCATCTAAGAAAAAAAATTCATCAGAGCCAACCGTACATTCCTGAGGGTTAAATGCTATTTTCCCAGGGTCATTTGCAAATTCCCCAAGGGCAAGTTCCAATTCCTTAAGACTGTTTGCCTTCTCCTCAACCCCTAGGGGTGGAAGTGAATTTAACGGTAAAAAAAAGGAGGCACTAGTGGCATCAATTAATTCTATCAATGTGGATTTGAAAAAGAAAATCATAGAGAAAGAGAAGGTTTGGTTCAACCTTCTAATATGAATTACAATAAGTTTAGAAGCTATTGGAGACCAGTCCTTCATAGGATGTTCTCAGCACCAAAAAAAGACCTACACCAGCTACATTCAGAAACAACTATAGATCTAAGCATAGAAGGGATAACAGGAGACCACCATTAAAATTTAACAAGAAGCAACTAAAATTTGTGGTGCCACCACCTATTCTACCAAGCGAGCAGCGGCATAGGGTGGAGCATAAGAAATTTCTCTAACTTGAAAGAAAGCAGAAGGAACAAGAAGTCCAACCTAAGGCTAAATTCAAATTCAAGCCTAAGGCTACAGAGGATCTAATTTCAAATAAAGAGTACTTCATGATGCAAGAGGCTGAGGAAGAAATCATTGAAATTTAAAAGACTCGGGGGACAACATCCTTGGGTAATATGGAGGATCAATTTAAAGGCATAACAATCCAGGCTACTAGGCCAAATCAAGCTAAAAGGGTGGTTTTTGAGAAGTTATTTCTAGAGATGACAAAGCCAAATGCAATTGGCATTTTTATTTCAGCTTTCACAGGAGAATTGACTAATATAATAGTAGTTTTTCCAGTTAAAATTATTATTGATAGTAAAAAATCCTTCAATGCCCTTTTTATGATGGATTCAACTATATTACTAAGTTTAAGGAGGGGTTGTTTTACTAAAATGTTGAGTAAAGAGGTGGTTGAGTTGAAAATAACCTCAAAGAAGAGTGTCAAAGGAGGTGGAATTGAAAAAATATTTTCCACTATGTGGGAAATGAAAGGAAAATAAATAAAATAAGTGACTGGCCCTAGGCCAAAAATTTGCCACTTATAATGGCAAAATTTTACCTTTTGGATTTTGAAAGTTGGCTTGATAGATACTATCCTAAATAAATAAAGTTTGAACTTTGTGAGTTTTAGTGTGTTTTTTATTTTCTTTGGTGTGTGAATAAGTGCTGATGAAATTTCAGCAACATAATGACTGAAAATAGATCGTTTGGTTTCATGAATAATGCATGGCTATAATGCAAAATGTATTGTTACCAGTGATGCAATCATGAAAATGTGCTAAGCAAGACTTTCAATCAAAGAAAGATAAACTCTGTAATATAACTATGACATAAACATTATGTAAGTGCTGATACAATACGAAAAGAATATTAATAGAGCTAAAAATTTCATTACAGCATTAATTCCCAAGTCATATGTCCTAAATTAGAGTATAAAATATGCCAACATATCATAGTCGTCCATTACAAGTGAAATGACAAACAAAGTCATGGAGAAAATCAAATAGAATCCACATTAAAGTCTCTTAAATATCCAAACATTTTTTCCTAGTCGCCATGACCTCTTGCTTCTGGTTCACCTACTTTGTGACTGTATTCTTCTTTTTCTATAAGGATTCTCCCATGCTTTTTGCCTTTTTGGTTGTGTTGTGGTACTTGGAAGTCAAATCCTTATTCTTAAGTAACTTTTTTTTTGGACCTTCAAGGCAATTCCTTTTGCCTCATATTTTGCCATAATCTTATTAAAAGACAACTTGGCTTGAACTTCCCTTTATATGTTTTATTTTGGTTTGCTAGCGAAAGTAGATATAGAACCTACTGGAGCATAACTCAAAGACATCAGTTGTTCAAATAAGAAAAACAAAGTGAGCATTTGCTTTATTTAAAAAAAAGCTCATTAAGTAAAAAGTGATGATACTTGTAATGGAAGTCTCTTGAGCATATGAAGCACTAATAAAAGCTAAATAAGTAGATGAAGGGTCAAGAATTTCACTTGTTAATGGATTAGACATTTTGTCTGAGGAAAAATTGAGGGAAATGATTAGTGAAGAAGTATCAAACAAATACAAGGCATTTCACCAGGGAAAAGATGAAGTTCATTAAGCAAGTATATAAAAAATGGCTTAAAATTTTAATGTTTTCTAAGCCATTTGCCATTTTGAGCATTAACAAGTGCAAAAATATTAAATTAAATTTTTCTAAAGTTGTGGAAGTATTTACTTACTAAAAGTGAACTTTTCTTGAAGAAATGGCTTTGGGGAGATTAAGATTTAACTTGGTCAAAATAGGCTAAAAGATTGTATTTGGCCTAAAATCTTTGTGAAATTAATGCAAAAGTAGCTAAATTAATGAAAATAAACATAAAGTGGTAATTTCACTAGGGTAGTATCAGGGCATTTCTCAAAGAAAAGTATTTCATTAACTTATTTAGCCTAAATCATGTAAAAATGCAAAACTGATGAAATTTCTAAAGGAAGTGTGGATCATGCAATAACCAAAAGTGTGGAATTTTAAAATTTTTGATTGCATGCAACACTTGCATCACACATGAACCACATTCATGCCCATAGATCATATCACATGGCAAATACATATCTACATATGCATCTAGGACAACATAATACATCAACAATCAACCAAGTCATGCATTCACAATACAAGACCTAGCAACTAAGGGTTTGATAACACTTACAAAACTCCAAGTTGGTAGCACACTTGATAAGCTTTGGTTGATGTCGATCTACAAGCTCCTAGCTCCGCAAATGTAAAGCCTCTAGCTTGAAACACATAAGTTGCACAAGGATGATCTTCAAGGATGGTAAAGCTCTTCCCATAAACCTCTCTTATTTTGACCCAAGAGCTTGTTAGAGCCACTCCAAGCTTGAATGTATGGAACAAGGATGCAACCTCCAATGGATGATGGACTTTGAACTTGTACAACTCTTGTACAATAATGGCTTTTACTTGAAAGCACACAACTCTTGTGTTTATATGAATTCTCTACACTTGAAGAAGAAGAAGGAAAAAGACACTCTTAATCATTTTCTCTTTTTTTTTGTGTATATCAAATTTGCTCTCAAATGTGAAAATGGAGTTAGAAGTTAGTTGTTGCTACACCCTCCACTAACTATCAACAAAAACTAATTTGATAATAGCTTGAGTATCTCATACTCAATCCACATGCATTGCTATAGCTTGAGTGTGTCACACTCAAGCTACATGCATTGACATAGTTTGAGTATCTCATACTCAAGCTACATGCATTGCTATATATTGAGTGTCTCACACTCAATCTATATGCATGGCTTTGCTTTTCAAGTAAGTGGGTTGTGTTTGGTTACATGGATAACCTTAGCCTTGATATCATTAACACTTAATGGATATGAGCTAATGTTATGGTCATATGGGCTTCTCTACATTTAGAGATGGCCCACTCCATACCAAACTTATGCTAAGTCCATTTCAAGTCCATCTTTATCAATATATATGGTCCATCTCATGGCCCATATGTGAATGCATTTGGAGGAAAATAATAATCTAGTCATTGAACTTAATATCATATATTAAATTAAGTCCAAATTAATATTTATTTAATTACAATTAAGTCTCAATCTTTAAATTTAGATTTCGGGATACGCTAGATCCCCGCATACGCGCAAATCCAATTCAATTAATTTAATTAATTAATTAAACTCTTTAATTAATATTCAAATTAATATAAAATCTTCACAAGTGCAACCTTTGTGTGTGTGACTTACTAGGTTCAAGTCTAAATAGTAACAGAAAATAATATTAACATTTAATATTATGGAAACACCTTTCCATACTAAATATGAAAATCCCAATTAATCACATTTAGTTCCCATAAGTCATGAGTGACCTCTAACATAGATGTGACGACTACCCAAATAGAAATGAATGCTATATGTAGATCCATAAGAACCATAGAACATAATTACCATGCACTAAATGTCCCTTCATTATAAGATACCGATATCGGCTAGAGTCACGGTTTAGTCAAACTCTAATTGCCTCAATCATATGACCTCATCTTAAGTTTAATTCTTGATAAAATATGACTTTTACTAGAAACTCTTTCTAGCACCGAAACTCTTTTCGGGTACATCGTGTTTGACCTGGCCAGGTACTTATTCATCAAGAATAACTTAGATAGCATAGGATATTATCCCGGTTCACTCTAGGTAATGAATTCCATCTTGGCTGATCACTCATCTCTACAAATAACTAAGTAGAGCCATCACACGCCATATACCCATGCGTGGCTAGCACAAGTATGTAAGCGGTAATAAACTCTAACCAACCATATATGGATTACCGTGTCACCTCACGTCAAAGGGCCATATGCACCATTATGTCCAAGATTGTGATTATTGACTAAAGTGAATATCCATGCAATCACAAATCTTACGTCATATGTTTGATCCACCCATCACATGAGTATCCACATGTCTATTCTGATATCTCATATCAAGTAGCATGAGACTCACTATCTTCCACTATCGATATCACATACCGACCAAGGAAAATTGATAGAGGTGATAGTCTAGGGATTAATAGTACCCATATATTAATCCAATGACTATGAACATTTATAGCATATGTACCAAATGAGTTTGTCACTCATATTATCAACTCTTGAAAATAAACTCATTCAACATAATACTAAGGGTAAATACTCAAATAAACAAACACTTTGATTTAAATGAATACTTTATTTCCAAAGGGATAAATATACAATGTCTAGAAACAATAATGGCCCTAGGGCACATCAATACTAATAGATACTGCATTCATATTCACCTTGTCCATCCTTTTTGTTAGAGCATCAAGCTTTGCATTCAACATGGTTAAACTGTCCATTTCTATTGCTCCAACCTTTTTTGTAATGGACCTCTCATTAGACCAAAAACTCGGTGTATTGGCCTTTTCTTCAAAGAGATCTAAGGCATCTTCTAGTGTCTTTGACATGATAGTACCTCCAGTTGATGCATCAATGTTGATTCTAACTGTATGATTGACTCTTTTGTAGAATGATTGCACTAAATCCCCTATAGGAAATTATTGAGGGGGACACTGCTTCTGAAGGTCTTTAAATCTTTTCCAACACTCATAGAATGTTTCATCATCTCTTTGGAAAAAAGAGTTAATCTCATTCCTGATCCTCATCACTTTTGGAGGTGGCAAGTATTTATTGAAAAAGGTGGTGTAAATCTCTTGCCAAGTGTTGATGGAGTTGGGTGGCAAACTTGTAAACCATCTCTTTACTCTATCCATTAGAGAAAATGGAAAAAGAATCAGCCGGATTGCATCAGGCTGTACTCCATTCATCTTAAAGGTAGAACAATACTCCAAGAATCTAGACATATGACCAAATGGATCCTCACATGGTAGCCCATTAAATGGTGAGTTCTGGATCATTTGGATCATTACTGGCTTGATCTCAAAGTTGTTTGCTGCTACCGCTGGCCTTACAATTGGTGTCTGATCACCTTGCACATTAGGACTTACAAAGTCTCACATGGTTCTCTAACCATTCTGAGGATTTTGAAGAACTTGTTGTCTCGGTGGGTCATTCTCTAAGTCCCTTGCGTCCATTTTGCTTGGTGAGTGTTTTGATATGATTGTTTGTTTCTTTTTCTCATGAACTGTCTTGTCTAACTCCAAATCAAGTGGTATCAATTCAAGTCCTTATTTGCTTGCACTCCTTGTATTGTGCATCAACCAACATAAATTCCTGCAATACCACAATTAAAGCAAAAATTAAAAATAACGTCTAAATCAAGCAACACAATTTTCTTGCAATATCAATCCTTTGCTAAATCCCTCGCAACGGTGCCAAAAACTTGATGTGTACTAATTCCTAAGCGTACAGAATCGTATCAAGTAGTAAATAAAGATATCGTCCCATAGAGATTTGAGGTTGAATACTACAGTACTCACAATGTTTGATTGTTTAGACAA
>CATIWO010081160.1:0-39824 GCA_949673435.1 Macaranga tanarius | reverse complement strand
AAAATTCAACACTTAACTTATAACAGACCATCTGTAACTTTGAAAGACACTTAATATATGCCTTATGCAACTTCAAACATGATAAAACAAACCAATACACAAAATCATAGCATTTAATCCAATTTCAAGCTCAAAATCAACTTGATTATAACAATAAGAAGAGGAAGAAATGGAAACTTATAACCACTCACATATTTCTCCCACTGATCCCCTCTTGTTCTTGCTGAAGTTGGCTTTCTTGAATTTAGAACACGAGCTTTCCCTTCTCTTTTCCTTTTTCCTTCTCTTTTTCTTTTCTCTCCCGTTCTTTCCTTCTTCTGCAGAAGCTTCTCTTTTTCCTTCTTCTTATCCTTTTCTTATTCTTATCTAATCATTTCTTTCTTCTTAACCCCTCTTCTTTCTTTTCTTTCAATTTCATCCTTATAACTTCCTCTAACATCTTCAATTCCTAACGTCGTGTATTATATTCCATTGATTATCCTTTTAAATCGATAAAATCTCTTATCAATCCCAATTAAATGTCATAAGCTTCATCTCTATTGATTATCGACTTAATTACTAACATTCGAATTTCAAAGCATTCATGCAAATTCATCGATAAATTTAACTCAAATTACTTATTCATAACAACTGCAATCAAATCTTAAATCACCAAATTAAATTAACAATAGTCATATCATTCTTAATTTATATTAGGGAACAGTAATCCGGATTCCAGGACACGGATGTTACATGTTCACCCCTAAAAAATTCATTAATCGACACACCATCATTATTCTTCTTTAATTCTTCTTGATCCATCCTAGACAAATGATCCGCAACTAAATTCTCACTTCCTTTTCTATCTCTCACTTCCCAATGAAACTCTTGAAGCATTACGATCCATCTCAAGAGCATAGGTTTTGCATCCTTCTTATTTAAAAGATATTTGAGGGTAGCATGATCAGAGTAAGCAATTACCTTTTGCCCGACAAGATATGCTCTAAATTTGTCAAATGCATAAACTATTGCAAGTAGCTCTTTTTCTGTAGTAGTGTAATTTAGTTGAGCATCATCAAGTAGTTTTCTTGCATAATAGATCATATATGGCTTTCCTTCCTTCATTTGTCCCAAAACAGCTCCCACTGCAAAATTACTTGCATCACACATGATTTCAAATGGTTGCTCTCAATTAAGTGGTTGTAAAACATGCACTAATATGAGAGCTTGCTTCAAAGTATCAAAAGCTTTAACACATGTGTCATCAAATTCAAAAATAGCCTCCTTTGCAAGTAAGTTACACAATGGTTTTGCTATCTTGGAAAAATCCTTTATGAATCTTCTATAAAAACCCATATGACCAAGGAAACTCTTTATGTCTTTAACACATCTTGGAGGTGGCAAGTTAGCAATCACTTCAATTTTAGCTCTATCTACTTCAATGCCTATGTGTGACACTAAGTGACCAAGAACAATTCCTTTTTGTGCTATATAATGACACTTTTCTCAATTTAAGACCAAGCCATGCTCTTTACACCTATCAAGAACTTTAGAAAGATTTTCTAGATAATTTTCAAAGTTAATTCAATAGATACTAAAATCATCCATAAAAACCTCTACACAATCATCCATTAAATCACTAAAGATAGAAAACATGCATCTTTGAAAAGTGGCATGAGCATTACATAAACCAAAAGGCATACGCCTAAAGGAAAAAGTACCATATGGGCATGTAAAAATAGTCTTAGATTGGTCATCTGGATGAATATGTATTTGATAAAGACCACTAAACCCATCTAAATAACAAAAATAAGAAAAGTTAGCTAACCGCTCAAGAACTTGATCAATGACAGGTAATGGGAAATGATCTTTCCTAGTTGCTTTATTCAGTTTTCTATAATCAATACACATACGCCAACCCGTGATAGTTCTAGTAGGGACTAAGTCATTATACTCATTAGGTACCATGGTCAAGCCACCTTTTTTGGGGATGACTTGAACAGGGCTCACCCATTTACTATTACTAATTAAATATATGATTCCATTATCAAGCAATTTTATCACCTCTTTTCGAACTACTTCTTTGAGAGTGGGATTTAATCTCCTTTGGGCATCTATGGTAGGCTTAACATCTTCTTTTAAAAGTATTCTATGCATACAAATGGTTGGACTTAATCATTTCAAGTTATTGATTGAATATCCTATTACATTTTTATGATTATTCAATATTTTATTTAAAGCATCAACTTCTTTAGCAGGCAAATCAGAATTTACAATGAAAGGAAATTTAGATTGAGAATTAAGAAATGCGTACCTTAAAGAGGACGGCAAGGGCTTAAACTCCAAACTTGGTGCTTCATTAGTTAGGGAAGGCTTAGGATCATCATCCTTCCATAATGGCTCAAATCTGTGATGCTTGATAGGAAATCTAGGTTGAATGGAATTTACCATGCTTACACAAGCTATACTTTGCATATTTATAGCTTCCTTTTCAACTTCTTGATCCAACAACAGACCTAGTGAATTATGGCCCACACACTCTTGTAGCACCTTAGGCACACACTCATCAATCTCATTAATTGAGTTGATTCTATCACAAACTTCTATAAGTGGTGCTTGCTTAACCATTTTAAAGACATCAAACACAATTGACTCATCGTTTACCTTCATCTTAATTTTACCATTTCTCATGTCAATAACCACACCCGCAGTCACTAAGAAAGGTCTCCCCAATAATATTAGAATTTCGGGGTCCTCCTCCATATCCATGACTATAAAATCAGCTGGAATAATAAAGTTCCCAATCTTAATGGGTACATTCTCAAGAACCCCTAAAGGATATTTAATAGACTTATCAGCTATAGAAAGACACATGGTAGTAGGTTTCAAATCACCTACTTCAATCTTCTTGTATATAGAATAAGACATTAAACTCACACTTGCACCAATATCGCACAAAGCTTTGTTAAATGCCATGTCACCAATTTTACAAGGAATAGTAAAACAACCTGGATCTTTGAGTTTTGGTGGAATCTTTGTAAACATTGCTTTTGACTCTTCAACAAGTGAAATAAGCCCATACTCCTCTACCTTACCTTTATGATTAATAATGTCTTTCAAGAATTTACCCCAAGAGGGCATATCTCTAATGGCATCCATAAAGGGTATAGTGATAGTGATGTCCTTCAGGTGATTAAGAAACTTACCGAATTGCTTGTCAAGCCTGCGCCTTATGAACCTTTATGGAAAAGGTAAGGTTCTAAGGTCAACTTTAGGTTCCTCCAATTTATTTGGCTCATCTTGACTAGTCTTGTCACTCTTCTTATCCTTTTTATTATTTTTTTCATCATCCACTCTTGTATCATTTACCTCATCATCATCGTCATCATGAATAACCAGTTTCTTGCTTGATAAAGCACTTCTAACTTCTCTACCACTTCTTAAGTTTATAACTTGACAAGTTTCTTTAGGTGGAAATTCAGGTTGACTAGGTAGTCTCCCTAAAGGTTGAGGGGTTGAGGAGGCTTGTTAAACAATTTGGTTTTCAAGGATGTGGTTATGGGTAACAAGTTGATCAATTATTGCATTAAGTTGCTTAAATTGATCCTCATGCTATTTATTGGTAGTGGAGTGTTGGTTGATGAATTGTTCTATAAGGTTTTCTAAGTTATATTTTGGTGATGGTGTATTAAAGGGCTAGTTATTTGGTTTCATAGGAAATCCAGGTGGATTTTGTGGTTTGGTGTTTGAGTTAAATGGGGGGTTTAATTGAGAAGATGGATTAGACCATGAAAATCCAAGGTGGTTTCTCTATTGAGGGTTATAAGAATTGGAATTCAGCCCTCCTCTTTGGCTAAAAGCCCCTTAAAAAAACTCACATCCTCATTAGAACTCATATTACATTGAGAATATGAATGGGGTCCTCCACATAATTCACAAACAATATTAACATTTTCAACAGAATTTATTTGAGACTTACTTACCAATTTGGTGAGGGCATCCACTTTTGCATTCAATAAATTGATAGTGTCAAGCTCCAAAAATCCTTTTGCTTTTGCCATTGTTGTTTCCTCTCCCATGTAGCCTTGAGATGCAAGTTCTTCAAGTAAAATGACAGCTTCCCTTGCTGTCTTATCCATCCATTTTCCACTAGAGGCTGTATTGACAATGTTTCTATTTTCATTAGTCAACCCGTTGTAGAAAATTTGAGGGATCATCCAGTCAGGCAAGCCATGGTGTGGACATTGCCTTTGAAGTTCCTTGAATCTCTCCCAAGCTGTATAAATAGTCTCATTTCCATTTTGCTTAAAGGTAGTAATCTCATTTCAAAATTTTACAGTCTTATATGGTGGGAAATATTTATGCAGAAATGCTTGCTTCAATTGGTCCCATGTAGTGATTGATTCACTAAGAAAATTAGCAAGCCATAATTGTGCCTTTTCCTTGACTGAAAATGGGAAAAGTCTAAGCCTTATAGCATCATCCGTCACACCATTAATTTTGAAAGTTGCACATACATTGAGAAAGGTCAATATGTAAGCATAAGGATCTTCTCCTTGTAATCCTCCAAATTGATTATTTTGAACCATCTGAATAATGCTTGGCTTAATCTTAAAATTATTATTTGCAATTGCTGGAGCCACAATGCCTCTAAAGTTACCCGTTACATCGAATATTGTAAAATCTCCTAAAGTGCGTCTCTCTATTTCAGCCATGTTTTCCATATTTTGTTGATTCTCTCATCTTTGTCTTTGTTCCCTACGAAAAGCATACAGTGTTAGTTCTATTTCAAGATTAAAAAGAAGAATATCACTAACACTTCTACTACGCCTCATATATCAATATTAGTAAAAGAATAAACAAAGTAAACACTAAATAACAAAAATCTATATATTTATACGAAATTAATAATAAAACAAATATGAAAGCTTAAAACAACTTTTCTCCACTCTAAGTTAATAAAAAAAAGAAATCCAAAATCCCTGGCAATGGCGCCAAAATTTGATGTGGATTAATTTTATTATTCTAGTCTTGTAGACTAAGTATAAAGTAAGTAGGGTGTCGAAATCCAGGAATTTAGGTACTTTGTATTAACCAAGTAAATAGTAAGATGGATAAGCAAGATATTTAAAAATTGATTGGATTCTATTAACAACTAAACTAATTGTTATACTATTAATAAAACTATTATAAACAATAAAAATAAATCTTCAATCACAAATTTAAGTAATACATTATTAGAACAACATATCTGAATTATCAAAGAACTATTTAAACATAAACACATGCAATGACTGGAGAATATAACCGAAAATCCTTAAAAGCAACTCTCGTTGTCAATTAAGGGTATTCCCGTCTAGATTCTATAAGCACTCTCGTTTTATTGTAGAGATAGACGAAAACCATGAAGTTCTATGTCAATTCTTTAACCCTTTAAAGAGGATTTCTTATCTCCGGGTACTTTCTTTTTCTTTAAGCGAATTCAATTGCATTTCCATCCAAATGTCCCAACTCTTGTTGTGAACAACTGGACTATACATCATGTATGGTGATCAACAAATATCATGTCAATAAGCACTCAATTCAATTAAAATTCATTCATGCATTATGAAAAGGTGTAGTTTAAAGGATAATTCATCAATGTAATTCTAATAAATAAATTAGTTAAGACACATAATTGAGAGTAAATATAAACAACAAAAAGAATTTAGAGAGTAAGGGAAAAGATATAATATTGATATTGATGATTCTCCAATGCTCTCCAGGAAGTTACTTGTTGGGAAGTATCCTTCTTGTTGAATGTTGAAACCTTATTAACTCTTTTTAACTTCTTCAATGGAAATTGTACTCTATTGCTTATATCAAAAAAACACTAAAATACTAAAATATATTAATTTTTGTATAATATTTTTTTATTCTCTAAAAAAACATAACATTAAATAACTAACTACTGAAATAAAGCATAAGGACATGTATTTATAGTCTAAAGGGTAGTTACAAGCAATTGCAAGTCAAAGAGATGCTACCCTATACAAAAAGTCACTATCCTATGCACAATCCGTCATTTCAAGGGAATTTTTGTCCATATTCTTGACATTATCCAAAAAAGGCTTCTTTAAAAAACTTGTAGCTCTATGAGTCCTCTTTCCAATGCACTTTGAATCACTCATTTTAGACATCTGTACAGGAAGTTATGGCCAGAATACCAAAACTGCTTTTGTGTGAAAAATCACATCTCTTCATGAATAGGCACGGTGTCGACTCGGCATGCTTAGGATGACTCGGCATGCTTTCTCGCTGTCATGACTTGGGATGACCAGGATGACTCAGCACACTTTTGGGCATCTTGGTAATGAGTCGGCACACTTGCTCGACTCGTGACAGAGACTTCATGTATCGACTCGGCACCAACATGCCGACTCAGCACGGTGAGCAAAATCCCTGAAAAATATTTTTTTCTTCTTTTCTTTAAGTTATTTAGTCCAAAACACACTTCCATTCATAATTAAAGAATAATGTAACTTGCAAAACATAAAACATAAATAAAAATACCAAAAAAATACTAAGTAAATACAAAATAAAAATAAAACTAGATAATTTCATGCAATAACTATACTAAATAACTATGTAAATTGGTATGCATCAACTTTGCACATGGTTGTGCCTGACAGGAGACAATTTGGGCATCATCAGTGCACACGACCGTGCATCTTTCACATACAACCGTGCGCACTGATGAGTATTTTTAGGAAAATGTAAATTTATCTTTAGAAACGTGCCCAACTCTTCAATTTCCCACAATCTTTACACTTACCTACACTTTTTTAACTTCTTACACTTCTTAATTTCTAGGGTTCTTCACTTTGACCATTATCCCATCTCCTAACTCCTCAATTCCCCATAATTAATCTTTCTTTTTCTTCCTCTTCTCTCTATTTAAATATCACACCTCTTCTCCTCCCACACATATCAATTGTTTCTTCATCATTTTTATTCTTCTCTCCAAATAATTCCTCTTAGCAAGCTTTCTTCTTCAATTCATCACTAGCTATAGAAAGAGAGCCTAGGAAGAAATCAATTGCAAATAAGAAGTTGGTTCCTCCTTTCAAGAGAAAGCGTGGTGGAAGTTCGAGAAATTCAGGTGGTGCGGATGAAGAATGAGCGGTAAGACCTTTTCCCAACACCATTACTTTTAGGTATGAGAGGCATGGGAAGAAATTTAATCAATTGTTGGCTAGGAAGATTGTGCCCAACAAGTACATAAGTGCATCCTCTTTGAAAGATGTTGGCTTTTTTTATGAAGTAAACATGTACTTAGGTAGGATGGGATGGGAAGCTTTTGTTATCATGCAACACCCTACCTATGTAAGGCCTATATGTGAATTTCTTTCCACCTTTAACTTTGATGAACAAGCCTTATTGCTTACCTTTAGGTTAAAAAATAAAGAATATAACCTTGGATTGTTTGAGTTGAATGATGTTTTTCACTTTTCTAAGGACCAAGATGCCATGATTGAGTATGATAGGAATGTGTTTTGGAAAGAGCTTACAGGGCAAAGGAGTGGATTCTATGACCCTAGGTCGACAAAGGAATCTCGTATTCAATCACCGACTTTGAGGTATTTGCATTGGCTCATGGCTCACTCGTTGTTCCCATAAAAAGAGGGAGACTCTATGATTTCTACCACCGAACTCAACCTTTTGTATTGCATAATAAATAATCAAAAGTTGGATGTTTGTCATGCCATTGTGGTTAAGTTAAGGAATGTAGCTAATAAAATGGCTGGAGCCATTAAAGTTGGTGGTTTAGTCACTATTATAGCTAATCATTTAGGCTTTAATGTGGACAATATGCCCTTTGACAAGATTAAGGGTAGGGCATTGATTGATACAGATATGATAATAGCTATAGGAATGGTCACCCGAGATAATAGTGGACAACCCTATCTTATTCATGAGCATCCACTGGCATAAGAGGAAGAAGAGGAAGAGGAGGCACAGCCTGATGATTTGAATGTTGTAATCCAGTGTTTGGATGATCTAGAGCTTCAAGTTGGTGTGATTGATGCCAATGTGGGTGAATTAACTTCAATGGCTCACCGAATGGATGCTACCATGCACGACATGAATTAGAGCATTAATTTGATCAACCATAATCTTATGGTATTCTTTCACTCTCACAATTTTATTCCACCTCCTTATCCACCATAAGACCTAGGGTGAGACACCTGAAAATGTTGAGAAGATTATTTTTTAGTTTATTTGGTTTTGTTTGTTTGTTTGAGTTATGCACTTTAAGTTTGACGTTCTTTTCATTATTATGAAGATTGTTAATTTTAGTTGTTCTTTTTGTTTTGTTAAAGTTACACTCTCCTCTACTTAATTTTTGCCATGTATAAAGTTCAACTTTTTAATAGTTGCATATCAAAATTCAGAGTGCACGGCCATACAATGTTAATGCACAACCGTGCACATTCGGCATTCCCAGGCATGAAGTCAAGCACGACCATGCATATTTTGTGCACAGCCGTGACAACCTCGAATTTTGGTAAATTTTTTCACAATGAGGACATTGTAAATTTTAAGTGTGGGGGAGGAAAAGTAAAATTGTTCAATTATCTATCAATTTTTATTTTTTAATTAATTAGCTTTTTAGGTATTTAATTTTTTTAATTAATTAGTTTTTTAGGTATTTAATTTTTATGCCTTCTTTATCTTTTTAGGATATTTAGTTTTTATCTATTCTTTTTCAATTTTATTTGAAGTTGTATTTATCTTCTCAACATGTTACTAGGAATAGGTCTTTCAGTCCTTCTCAACCTCACTTTTCTCTTCTATTTAAGACTTTAACTTGTTTTCACTTACCCACACATTCTCTCAGCATAATCTTTTCCTTGAAATCTAATGAGTTCTCTGAGCATGTCTAGCACGCAGAACCAGAATCCTAATGACAAAGGGAAAATGCCTATGGAAAGGAAAACTAAGCCACGAGACATTAAGAGCAAATATGATCTTTCTTTCCTATTTATTCTGAAGAAGAGGGTAAGAGGTTCTGTTCTTTAACTAAAAGAAAGTTATGCATGCCTAAACACTTTGATGGTAAGATCCTAACATACATAGGAATGCATGGTTTTGTTAATGTTTTGTGTAGGTTAAATTAAAATCAGTTCAATATAATGTATTCTATAAGCTAACAATTGAATTCTATACTACACTAAAGATTAAGGATGAAATTTAAAGAATCTTTTCGTGTAGATTTTTTGGGAAAGAATACAATTTTGATTATGACCCGATTACCGCTATCTTTAACTTTTCTCAGGGAGGTATCTGTCAACCTCCACCCAAATTTAACATGAGTTCATTTTGGTCCGAAATCACTAATGGGGATAAGATTTGGGATGGACAGATTATGACTAATGGTTTAATACAGAGTTACTCATGCTTATTAATACAAAAATTCATGTCACACATGATATTTGAAAGGAACGGACAACATAAAGTTTTGCCTAATGAGTTATTTTTGTTATGGTGTATGTACACTAACACTGGGGTGAATAGTGCCTATTTTATTTTTCATTTGATGTGGCATGTTGTGCAGGTTAGAAAAGTAGTGATATCGATGGGCCACATTGTCACAGGCTTAGCCATGCTTTTTACACCAGATGAAGTTGCTAGATATAAGTTTGAGCCAGCGAAGCATGAAGTGCTTGATAAAGAATTCTTCATACGAGCTGAGATCATCATGAATTAGGAAACATTAGAGGAGGTCGATTCTCAGAGATGCTACATGCTTCATTAAAATGCATTGAGAATGGGCAAAGTTCCTCTCCTAAAAGCTATAAAATAGTTTGAGGATGTCAGCAAAGAAAAAGAGGATGCCGAGTCTCAATAAGCTCAATCGAGAAAGAAAATTGGGGCAGCAAGATTGAAGAAAAAAAGAAGAGCTGAGGAAAGGTGTGGGAGAGTTGAAAAGAAGATAGAAGAGATGACCAATCATTCAGATCAAAGGATTGGGACCATGGTTATGGACTTGTCACATGAATTTAAAGGTTATATAAGGAGGCGTGATGCGCAGATGGAAAAATTGATAGCCCAAATTGAAGAACTGAATCAGCAACTCTCTCAATGAAAAGTAGTGAAAAGACCTACAGGGATACCTACTGAATTCATTGTCCTATTCACCTCACATCTAAGTGCATCCAAATAGGGAAGCATACTTTCCCTTTTTGTTTTTGTTTTTGTTTTTGCTTCTATTTTTGTTTGCATGATTAGTTATTTTGCATGAATAAGGAACTTCTACTTGAGTTTTTGAACCTATTCTTATAAAGATTTTTTATCATTGAAAATGGTTTTGTTGAATAAGTGTGATAATCTTCCTTTAATGTTTTGTTTTAACTTTTAAGTTAGAGGAATAACTTATGGTTAAGGATCTTTGATTTTTTTAATAAACTTAATGCTTACTATTTCATTGAATGATTGAACTAGAGTGCTTGATATTTGAGAAATATGATTGTAAGTGGGAATTAAATCTCTTCTCTTAGTGGAGTTCACATATACTTAGGCACATGTCTTCTATATTTTAAAAAAAAAATTAATCAATGAGATGGAGCATAAAACGCACTTGTTAATCTACTCCAATGCTCTATACTAGAGTAAGAGTATCCAAATGACCCTTTTTGGAGGTATCCACGCTGACTAATATGGGAAAGGTGGGGGATACTGAGATTGAGAAAACTTTGAATAAATAAAATAAGTGCCCTTCAATTGTTTGAATATGTCTTGGACTGCCTAAGTGTGAGATAATTCCTATTTGCTTTCATTTTTCTTGAGTGTTAATTGTTCTTTGTCATGAATTTAATGGAAGAGTTTGCTCTCTATATGGTAATTGTTATATCCTTGATCTCGAGTTATTTTTTTAATTTATGGTATGTAAACTTTATATTGAGGGAAGAACATAATGGTTAGTCAAGTCAAAACCATCTAATGATTTTGATTCTTTATGTGAATAGGTTGTTCTCTTAATTTGCTTAAGGACAAAGAAAGACTCAAGTGTAGAAAAATTTGATAAGTATGAAAAATGTCTTATTTTGAACACTTCATTTTATTTATTTTAGATTTAATTAGTTTTATATTCATTTGCAGTTGATTTTAGCAAATTTATTAGTTGTTAGGATTTTTGTTAGAATAAGATAATTTTTATTTAGTTTTTGGATGTATGATGCATTGGAGGGAGTTGAAGAGGTTTGATCAGGATAAAAGGAGAGTTTTCTCACAGCCAGTAGTGCACGGCCGTGTGTCATTCTTGCATGATCGTGCCTGACTTAAAGACAAGCAGCTCAACAGTAGTGCACGACCGTGTATGATTCTTGCACAACTGTGCTTGATTACGAACATTTCAGCACAAGCCTAGTGCACGGCCATGTGCATTTCTTACATGGTCGTGCTCAGCATGATGACATCCTATCAAAATGGGATTTGAAGCTGATGATCGGATAAGATCGAGATTAACTTTTAAGCTATAGATGAGATTAGATAGAATTGAAATGTTTTTTATAACCTTTTGAGATAGGGAGCAAGGGTTATAAATAGGACCCTCATTAGATCATTTGGGGATATCTTTTGTCATTTTTAAGAATCATTTGAACAATTTTTCTTTTGTCTTTATTTTTGCTCATAGTAGAAGGTAGAGTTTGTTTGAAATTGTGAAGAGGAAGAGCTTTCTTACATCATTTGTGAAGGGAGTTTTCTTTTACAACTCTTTTTATTTTAATAATGATTGGATTTATCTTCTATATTTCATCTCTTTCTTTGTCTTTCATTATGAGTAGCTAAATTCCTTTTAGGGTTCTTAGCTCAATTCAACTATGTGCATATTGTGATTAATTATGAGTTGTTGATCTTTATTCATTGGTTGTTGTTGAACTTAATGTCATCTTAGGATTGATCACCCTTAGATTGAATTCACACTTTAGAACTTAATTAAGAGATAGGTTCTATTGGATTTAAACAATAACCTATTAGTTGCTTACTTAGTTAGGAGACATTTAGGTGACTAATATTAATTAAAAGCTGTGGTTAAAGATTAGAGTTAAGAAGCACCTAGTTAGTGAGAGCTGTAAAACTTAATGTTCATTTTACTCAGTCAATTATAGGTTTATCTGAGAAGGAAAATCTATGATTCAAAAGATGCTTTCAAAATAAACTAAGATTAGCTTAGACTTAGATGTTTAATCAATTTTAAGAAATAGTTGAATTGAGTGTAAGAACCCTAACCTTTAATTAGATTTATTTTGTTTTAATTTTCACCTTAAAATTCGGTGTTTAAACAAACAAATGCATTTAGTATTTCAGTACTTAATTTGCAATCTCTGTGTGACGATATCTTAATTTATTACTTGCAATGATTCCGCACGCTTGCGAATTCACACCCATTAATTTGTAATGTGCATGTGTTAAATTTCATTCTTTTTTATTTTTAATAATTGGATGATTATTGGGTTTTCTTCTTGTTTTTTCTTTTTTTTTTTAATTTCGTTTTGATTATTATTCTATTTTTATTGGTTTAATTTGAAAAAAATCAAAAGGGTATTGTGAGATTATTTTCATATTATTTATTAATTTTTTGGTTGCTGAAGATTATTTTCAGGTTATTTTGAGGATGTTTTTAATATTTTATGATTATTAAAGGGTTATTTTGAGATTATGTGAGGTTGTTTTAATGTTATTTGTTCTTTTTTTGTTGTTTAATATTGCTTTCAAATTGTTTTAAGGTTATTTTTGCTATTTTATGGTTGTTAAAGGATTTGTTTGTGGTTGTGTGAGGATATTTTAATGTCATTTATTGTGTTTTGGTTGCTGAATGTTATTTTTAAGTCGTTTTTGCTATTTTATGGTTGTTGAAGGGTTGTTTTGAGGTTATGTGAGGTTTTGTTTTTAGGTTATTTGTTGTTTTTTGGTTGCTAAAAGTTGTTTTCAAATTCTTTTGAAGTTGTTTGCCCTTTTTTTTTTTTTTGCTTATTTCAAGTTTTTTATGGCTATATTTTAAATTGTTTTATAACTTTAAATATTACAAATATTTGAGTAAATGAGTGAGTTAAATTTTTTAAAAGTAAAATATATGATTTTTTTATTAAATAAATTAAATGAAACCCGTAATGTAGTGGACCTATTTTATATTTTGTAAAATAGATGCAAATAGTCTTATTCGAATTTGTTGTTCTCAGGTTATTATTTGATTGTTTTCTGGTTGTTTTAAAAGTAAAATATATGATTGCTTTTTTATTATTTTGTGGTTATTTTCTGTTATTTTTTGCTTATTTTAAATTTTTTATGACTTTATTTTTTATTATTTTATTTCTTTAAATATTATAAAATTTTAAGTAGATAAGTGAGTTAAAATTTTTAAAAGTGAAATATATATGTTAAAGATTATTTTATATTTAGTTTCTTCAAAGGTATTAGAGATTATATATTATTAAGATTTGTTACTAGTTGTGTAGATAAGATAGATAACTGGTAATAGTTTTGTATTTAGATTTTTACTTTGAGATTTATATTTCTCTCTTTTTGTTTACTATTGTATTTGAAAATATTGTATTTTTGAATTTTTTTTGTAAACACTGTATTTTTGAAAATTTATTTTGCGGAAAAATTAGTTTTGAAAAAAAAAATCAACTATATTTTTGAAAATTTTTTATATTTTGTTTATTTTTATAAAAATCCATTAAAAAAGGTAAAATATCATAAATAACTAAAGCCAAATAAAATATTTAAAAGTAAGATGATTTTGTTTCACTTCTAACATATGCGTGTTTCAGTTTTACGGTATTTTTTATTTTTTCTTTTCATTTTTACGTTCTTTACTTCCTCTATTTTTCTTTCTTTTATTTTCTTTTCTTTTACGTTATTCTTCTTCCTCTCATCTCCTTCTCTTATTCTCCTCACAAACTCAATACTAATCGTTATAAAATCTATAAAATAAATCTCAGTAATAATAAATTGATCTGTTCAATAAGAAATCTTTACATGTATTTGTTGAAAGAGAATAAACCATAGATTTTCCAATTCAATTATCATTTGAAATTTTTTAAAGTATCACTTCTCTATTTTTGTATGTTAGAGTCGTAGCGGAAGCAATAACCAAATGCAAACAAACACACACACAATAATAAATTAAAGTAAACAAGAATAAACACAATGATTTACGTGGAAAAACCAAGTATGAGTAAAAAACACAGGCAGAGGAGGAGAGATTTCACTATGATTGTAAAAATAACATACAAAGAGTATTTAGACAGCTAACAATGATGAATAGGCCAAATTCCATAACCATTAATTGATACAATACTTATTTATAGTGTTTGTGGAGTGAAAATAGGAAGAAAAATACTTCCCAAGTGGATTTGGACAATCCTGCATGCTACATGGGAGTGTTTCGATCCGTGTAGCTTTTAAGAGCGTAAACTAGTCGAGACACAGCCTGGAACACGGTCATGTAGCTCCCCGTGTACCATTCTAGATAAAACTACAGATTTCAACACGGCCGGAAATATGACCGTGTATCTCACTGAAAAATAGCACATTTGAACACACCCAGGGACATGGCCGTGTATCTGGCTGTGTCTCGCAACACATCTTGAGACATGGCCGTGTCTCAGACCATGTCTGCCTCCAACATGAAAATACACATTCCAAACTCGTCCAAAACACCCAAAACTTATCCACAGCGCGAAGCCAATATATCTTCCACCAAAATTCATGTCACAAAACATAACAATCTTCATCTTAACATGAATTTCTAAGTATCAATTCAAACCAAAACACTCACAACATAAAATCCACCTCTTCCAATATGCCCCTAATGGACACTACTCAACGAGAATGCGAAAGACCAATTAAGTCTAAGCAATGTACAAACTTAGACAAAGGAAGTGATTTAATTAATATGTTAGCGGGATTATTATGAGTACTGACTATCTCCACAACCACATCACCCCTTGAAATAACTTCTCATACAAAGTGATAATGAACATCAATATGCTTAGTCCTCTCATAGAACATTTGATCTTTGGTGAGAAAGATAGCACTCTGACTATCACAATATAATGCCATGAGCTTTAAATCATCACAAAGCTCTCCAAATAATCCCTTCAACTAAATGACCTCTTTAATGGCTTCAGTATTGGCCATATACTTAGCCTCTGTGGTAGACAATACAACTGAAGCTTGCAATGTTGCCTTCCAACAAATTGTACAATCACCAATGCTAAACATATAATTTGTTAATGACCTCCTCTTGTTAAGATCACCAGCAAAATTTGAATCCACATAAGTAATAACCTCATCTCTACATCTCCCAAAATGCAAACACACTTCCGAAGAGCCACGTAAGTAGTGAAGGATCCATTGAACTGCTTTCCAATGCTTTTTCCCTAGATCAGCCATATATCTACTAACTGAACTCACAGCATGCGAAAAATTTGGACGTGTGCACACCATATCATACATAAGGGAACCAACCGCAATAGAGTAAGGGACCCGAGCCATATACTCGATCTCATCATCTGACTATGGACATAATAAAGTTAAAAGCTTAAAATGTAAGGCCAATGGAGTACTTACAGGTTTACTATTGTGCATATTAAACCTTCATAAAATTTCTCAATGTACTCTCTTTGACTAAGATATAAAGAGCCAACCTTTCTATCTCTTACAATCTTCATGTCAAGGATCTTCTTTGCTTTACCTAAATCTTTCATCTCAAATTCAACACTTAACTGAGCTTTAACCTTCCCAATTTCTTCTTTATCTCTACCTACAATCAATATGTCGTCAATATAGAGAAGAAGATACACAAAGGACCCATCACAGTTCTTTTTAAAATAGACACAACTATCATAGTTGCAACGTCCAAACCCGTTTATGGTCATGAAATAATCAAACCTCTTGTATCATTATCTTGGAGATTATTTCAACCCATAGAGAGATTTCTTCAATAAACACACATGGTCCTCCTTTTTTGAAGTAACAAAACCCTCTGGTTGCTGCATGTAGATGTCCTCCTCAGGCTTTCCATGTAAGAATGTCATTTTGAGATCCATTTGCTCCAACTCAATATCATGCCTAGCAATAATCCTAAGTAAAGCTCGAATAAAGCTATATTTTATAATAGGAGATAACACATCAGTATAATCCATACCCAAAATCTGACTATATCCCTTAGCAACAAGTCTCACTTTGTATCTAGCATCATCAATACCCGGAGTACCTTCGTTCTTCTTGAACACCCACTTACACTGAACAACCTTCTTGCCTTTGGGTAACTTTACTAACACCCATGCGCAATTTTTATTTAGCGACTCCATCTCCTCATGCATGGCAACCAACCACTTTTTTGAATCCACATAACTGATTGTCTCCTTATAGGTAGATGGTTCCTCGCCGGCATCAATATCCTCAGTTATATTTAATGCATAAGCTACCATATCCGCTTCAGCATATCTTTGTGGTGGTTTAATAGGCCTCCTAAGTATGTTCCTCATAATAGAGTACTGAGGTGTGGTAGCAACCTCAACCTTAATCACCTTTGAACCCTCATCTGATGTAGGTTTTGGTATGGATTCTTCCCCAAACGGAAACTCCACCTTAATATCTGCATCCTGCTACTGCATAGACTTATCACACTTATCTCTAGGAGACTGATTACAAAGAATAGGAGTTTCATCAAAGATTATATTATGACTCACAATAATCTTACTTAACTCTAGACACCAAAGCTTGTAACCCTTAACACCAGATATATAACCAAGAAAAATACATTTTCTAGACCTAGGTTCTAATTTACCATTATCAACATGAGCATAGGTGGGATAACAAAAAATTTTCGGGTCAGAATAATTTAGAGGAGTACCAGACCATACCTCTTCCAGAGTATTTTTATCTATTTCTATTGAGGGAGAATGGTTCACAAGAAAACAAGTTGTTATAGTAGCTTCAGCCTAAAATAACTTCGGTAATCCAAAATTAGAAAGTAAACACTGAACCTTCTCCATTAAAGTTCTATTCATGCGTTCAGACACACCATTCTGTTGTGGAGTACTTGAAACTATCAAATGCCTAACAATTCATTCGGTCTGACAAAATGAGTTAAACTCACCCGAACAAAACTCTAAACCATTATAAGTGCGGAGACGCTTCACTTGCTTTCCAGTCTGTTTCTCAATTATGGTCTTCCAGTGCTTGAAAGTGGCAAACACCCCACTTTTATGCCTCAAAAAAATACCCAAACTTTCTTCAAGTAATCATCAATGACCGTCAGCATGTAACTTACACCACTCTTAGTAGGAACTTGGGACGGGCCCCAAAGGTCTGGATGAACATAGTCAAATGTCCCTTTTATGCTGTGAATACCCTTACTAAAACTCACCCTTTTATATTTCCTAAACATGCAGTGCTCACAAAACTCCAATTTCCCAATCTGACCATCAATTAGTCCTCTTTTGCTCAACTCAGCTAGACTATTCTTACTCATATGGCCTAATTGCAAATGTCAAAGTGTAGTTTTATCCAACTCAGAGGAGGTGATAGCTGAATCACCTATAATGGTTGAACCTTCCAAGATGTACAACTTGACATGCCTCGAATGCCCCATCATCACAACGAGAGAGCCCTTTGTGATCTTCAACCCTCCACCTCTACCTGAATAACTGTAACAGGTAGAAATTGAAATAAAATTTCGGCCCAAATCAGGAATGTACCGAATAACCTCAAATGTTCTGAGAATCTTATCATGCATCTTAACTCTAACCGTTCCAATGCTGACAATCTTACATGGGGCATCATTCCTCATCAAAATTGTCCCCATATCTCTCAATTTATAGGTTGTAAACCATTCCCGATTAGGAGTCATATAGAATGTATAGACGGTGTCTAAAATCCAATCATGTGTTGAATTGACCCTACTGTAAGAGATAACGAGAAGATCACCTTGATTGTCTAATTCTTCTACATCTTCAACAACACTGGCCTTACTAGAATTTTCTAGCCTTTTACCCTTTTGATCACCTTTCTCAGCCTTATTTTTCAACTTGTAATACTCAGCCTTGACATGACCCTTTTTTTTTACAGTAATAGCACTTAACGGTCTTACTCTTCAACTTAGACCTGCCTCTATTCTCATCCTCACCTCTCTCAGTCATCCTTCCCCTAATAATAATACTCTCTTTATAAGTCTCCGGGTTAACCACTAACTGTTTAACCTACTCCTTGGAATATAACACCTCAAAAACCTCTTCAAGGGAGATTTTCTCATGACTATACAATAGAGTTTCAACAAAATTTCTATAATATGAAGGTAAGGAACGTAGCAAAATCAAAGCTAAGTTCTCATCCGTAATATTGAGCTCCATACTCTCCAAGTCAAAGATAATTTCCTTAAACACAATTAAGTGATCCTCCAGGGACGTACCTTCCATCATACGATGAGAGTACAAACGCTGCTTTAGATGTATCTTACTAGGGAGAGATTTCTTTATAGATATCTGCTCTAACTTCGCCCACAACGAAGCCAAGGTCTTCTCCTTTAATACATCCTATAAAATAGTGTTCGACAAACACAGATGTATTTGTGTCAAGGCTTTATGATCTTTACGCTTCTTTACATCATCTGTCCATGACGCGGGCATCTGATCAAACCCTAAAATACAATCATCTAACTCCATTTGTGCAAGGACAACATGCATCTTAATCTTCCATAGTAAGAATCTTGTGCTACAATCCAATAATGGAATATCATATTTTAACAAAGCCATTGGTTAAATCAGACAACGCCAAGATTAAACCCGAGAAAAAATAATTTTAGCTCTGATACCAGTTTGTTAGAGTCACAGTAGAAGCAATAAGTGAATGCAAACAAACACACACACAATAGCAAATCAAAGTAAATAAGAATAGACACAATAATTTAGGTGAAAAATCCCAATATGGGTAAAAACCATGGGCAGAGGAGGAGAGATTTCACTATGATTGTAAAAATAGCGTACAAAGAGTGTTTATATGACTAACAATGATGAATAGGTTGAATTCTATAAGCCTTAATTGATACAAGGCTTAATTATAGTATTTATGGAGTGAAATAAGAAGAAAAATACTTCCTAAACGGATTTGGACAACCCTGCATGCTACACGAGCGTATTTCGACCCGTGTAGCTTTCCGGAGCGTAAACTAGTCGAGACACAGCCTGGAACATGGCCATGTAGCTCCTCGTGTACCATTCTGGATAAAACTGCAGATTTTAACATGGCCTGAGACATGGCTGTGTATCTGCCCGTATATCTCACTAAAAAATAGCACATTTGAACATACCTAGGGACATGGCCGTGTATCTGACCGTGTGTCCCAACACACCCTGAGACATGGCCATGTCTCAGGCCATGTCTGCCTCCAACATGAAAATACACATTCCAAACTAGTCCAAAACACCCAAAACTTGTCCAAAGCGCGAAGCCAACATATCTTCCACCAAAATTCATGTCATAAAACACAACATTTTATTTTTTATTTACTAGAAATTCATCATCTCACAAATCATAAAAAATTGTAATAGGTATGTGTTAGATTTAATTCTTTTTTATTTTTGATAATTAGGTGACTATTTGGTTCTCTTATTCTTCTTTATTTTGTTTTGATTGTTTTTTCTATTTTCATTTATTTGATTTGGAAAAAATCTAAAGGTTTGTTTTCAGATTGTTTTGATGTTGTATTGTTTACTGAACGTTGTTTTCAAGTTATTTTGAGATTATTTTATGGTTGTTGAAGGATTGTATTTGAGATTGTTTTGATGTTATTTCTTATTTTTTTAGTTGTTGAATGTTGTTTTCGGGTTATTTTAAGCCTATTTTATGGTTACCGAAGGGTTGTTTTGAGGTTGTGTGAGGTTATTTTAATATTATTTGTTTTATACTTTATAAAATAGAGCTATTCGAGTTGGTTGTTTGCTAGTTATTTTGTGGTTATGTGAGGTTTTTTTGACATTATTTATTATTTTTTAGTTGCTGAAGGTTGTTTGTCTTTTTTTTTTTTTGCTTATTTTGAGTTTTTTTTATGACTTTAGTTTTAATTGTTTTATTTCTTTAAATATTATAAATTTTTGAGTAAATGAATAAGTTAAAATTTTTAAAAGTAAAATATATGATTTTTTTTAATAAATAAATTCAATAAAACCTGAAAATGTGGTGACTCTATTGTATACTTTGTAAAATTGAGACAAATAAAATTATTCGAATTGGTTATTCTCAGGTTGTTTTTTAATTGTTTTTAAGTATTTTTTTTGTTGTTTTCTGGTATTTTGTTGGTTGTTTTGAATTTTTTTAAGACTTATTTTTCATTGTTTTATTTCTTTAAATATTACAAAAATTTGAGTAGATGAGTGAGTTAAAATTATTAAAAGTGAAATATATGTTTTAGAGATTATATTATATTTAATTTTTTCAGAGGTATTAGAGATTATATGTTATTAAAATTTACTTTGCTACTAGTGGTGTGGATAAAATAGGTAACTAGTAGTTTTTTTATTTTTGAATTCTTAATTTGAAATTTGTATTTTTCTCCTTTTTGTTTACTGTTGTATTTGAAAATCACCGTATTTTTTAAAATTTTCACAAAAAAATTTAATTTTGAAAAAAATTAACCGTTTTTTTGTTTTTTATTTTTGGCTTATTTTTGTAATTTTTTTTTTTAAAAAAAAAAAAAACCAAATTGGGCAGAAGGACATCAGTTAGGATATGACGTTGGACCATGGGCTGCATTATTTCATTTGCTAAATTTGGGCTGAGAATTTTATGTCTTCTACTATAACAACAAAAGTGTGCTACTGCTTTGGATCTGTCATCGTATTTGTTCCCACGTAATGCGTAAATTGTGGTCTAATTATAATAACCTATTTTTTAAAATCAATTAAGTGCTTTAATTGATAAATATTTTTTAAATATAATTGTAAGCGGCGGGGTTCAGCGCGCGCGCCCAAGTGTCCGGCGACCACGGCACTGTACAGGCTCAGAGCCCACTAGGAATACAACTTGAGCTTTTTGACAGACTTTGGTTGGAGAATAAAGTCGCCACCTGGATGAAATTCGGGACACTTTTACAACAACTGGATCCCACGGAGGGAGCTCAACAGCCGTTCTCAGATATTGGATTCGGATACTGGGTATAGGCTTTTGAATGGCCCACCCGACCTTGCGATCGGCCTCCGTTTGTATTTTTATATTTTATTATTTTTAATTATTTAATTATTCATTTAATTACATGCAAATGGCTATTTTAATCCAAACAACTCCAAATTTTACAATTTAGTCAAATCTTGTTTATTAAGTCAATTTTCATGCAATTTGGTCTTTGAATCATACATCCACATACATCATTCACACAATCCAAAATAAAATAAAAAATAATAATCAAAACAACTAAAATTAAAAAGCGCACACAAAGAAAGGAGGGAGGAGAAAAGAGTTACAATCCATTTCATGCAAATAAAATAAAAATAAATAAACACGATTTAAATGGACTAAAAATCCAAAAATAAATTTAATAACCCATGGGCTGTTCAATGTTTGGGCCTGCAATACAAATTAAGAGTTAAATGTTCCAAAAAGCAAATAACCTAAAAAAATATAACAAAGTTAGTACAAAATAATTTAATCAATAATCAAATTCTAACTTAATTAATTAAAAGCAAAATTAAATCTAAAAATTAATTAAAAATATTTCACAATATCAAATAATCCAATTAAATTAATAAATAATTATTTAGCTAATATTTAAATCATGCATGACTAATTAATAAAATCACCAAGTAAATAAAATAAAATATCACACAGAATAAACACAAAATAAACAAATAAAAGCAGAGATAATAAAATATTAAAAAATCAACGAAAAATTAAAAGAATGGAAAAAAATAAAAATAAATAAATAATTAAATAAGGAAACGTGCAAGTTGCCAAAAAAAACAATAAAATGTCGCCCATCAACCAAAACTAAAAGAAAAATGAATGTAACGTTAATAAATAGAGGCGACGTCTCTACGAAGAGACGTCGCCTCTATTTCTTCTACAAATTTAGATTTTTGCAGATTAAATTTAGTCTTCTATTTATCTAATTTTCCATACAATAAGGTCACAAACTAACACAAATCAACACAGACTTGCTAAAAATCTCACAGCAACAACACAATGCAAATAAAAACAACTACAAGAGAATTATAGAAAAATAATGTCAAAAAATAGAGTATATAAAGAAAGGAAGAAAAATTTACTGAAGAATCAAGTTGAAAATAGTTTGGCCCTCAGATTTTGATTATGGATGCTCCTGACTTCAACAAGAATTGGAATCTGGAATTTTGTCTTGAATTTCTTTCTTTTTTTTTCAGTTTCTTTCTCTGTGCAGGTTTTTTTTTGTGTTTTTCTTTTTCTTCCTGATTTTTCCCCCACCAAAAACCCATCCCCCCTGTAAAGATAAATTCCCCTCATTCAAGCTCATTAATCACGTCCCTCTCCTCTCCCATGAACGTGGGAAAGGAGTTAAAGAACGTGGGAAACCCACGTTCGATAATTAAAGAGCATTTATTTTTTTCTGCTCTTTATTAGGGAGGCGTCGCCTTAGCCGTGTAGAGGCGACGCCTCTAAGTCTTAGAGGCATCGACTTTGATTTATAAAGGTGACATCTCTATGAAACAATCTCATGGGCTGGGCCAGTTTTGGGCTATTTGTCCGAGCTAAATTGGCTGAGTCTGGTCTGATAGGTTTGGTTCAGGTGGATTTTTTTTTTTTTTTTTTTGGGTTTCTCATAAGTGGGCCAGAATCCAATTTCTTTGCTGAGTTGGGCTTATATATCATTTTCATCATTGGGCTTTTGCCTCATGGACCGGGCCAAAATCATGTGTCCACAGTTTGCCCCTCTACTTTTCCAAAATTGAAATGCAAGCAATGTAATGAGATTTATGAAAAGCACATAAAAGCATTACAACAATTCATGAAAATACAGAAAAAATGCAAATAACGAAGAAATATTTCAATCTTCGAGGTAAGATGTTTGAAAACAGATAAAAGATTTTGATTTTGATTTCGTCAACCTTGATGTTCAAATCAAGAGGTTGCAAATCAGAAAAGAGGTCTCGTTTCTTCATTTTCTGTTAGTATAGATGTGCCCTAGGGCCATATTGTATGTAAACATTGTAAATTAATCCCTTTGGCAATAAAATATTCTTTTAGATAAAGTGTTTATTTATTTGAATATTTACCTTTAGTATTATGTTAAATGAGTTTATTATCAAGAGTTGATAATATGAGTGACAAACTCATTTAGTACATATATTATAAATATTCATAGTTGGTGGATTAATATAAAGGTAGTATTAATCCTAAGACAATCACCTCTGTCTATTTTTCTTGATCGGTATGTGATACTGATAGTGGGAGGTAGTGAGTCTCTTACTACTTGATATGAGATATCAGAATAGACATGTGGATACTCATACGATGCGTGGATCGAATAGTGACACAAGATTTGTGATTGCTTGGGAATTCACTTTAGTCAACAATCACAATCTTGGACATAATTGTGTATGTGGTCCTTTGACCTGAGGTGACACGATCATCCACATATGGTTGGTTAGAGTTTGTTACCACTTACATACCTGTGCTAGCCATGTATGGGTATATGACGTGTGGTGGCTCTAGTTCGTTATATGTAAGGATGAGTGATCGGCCAAGATGGAATTCATTACCTGGAGTGAACCAGGATAAGATCCTATGCTATTTAAGTTATTCTTAATGAATAAGTACCTGGCCAGGTTAAGCTCGACTTACCCGAAAAGAGTTTCGGTACTAAAAAAGAGTTTCTAGTAGTAGTCGTGTTTTATCAAGAATTGAACTTAAAATGAGGTCATATGATTGAGGTAATTAGAGTTTGACTAAACCTTGACTCTAGCCAATATCGGGATCTTGTAATGAAGGGACATTTAGTGCACGGTAATTGTGTTCATTGGTTCTTGCGAAGCTACATATAACATTCACTTCTAATTGGGTAGTCGTGATATCTATGCTGGGGATCAGTCACGACTTATGGGAACTGAATGTAACACATTGGAATTTTCACATTCAGTATGGAAAGGTGTTTCCATGATATTAAGTGTTAATATCATTTTCTATTGCCATCACACACATAAGGTTTGCACTTCTGATGATTAACATTAATTTGATTGTTAATTAAAGAGTTTAATTAACTAATTAAATTAATTGAATTGGATTTACGCATATGCGGGGATTTAGCATATCCCGAAATCCGAATTCAAAGATTGGAACTTTAATTGCATTTTAAGCAAATATTAATTTAGACTTAATTTAATATGAGATATTAAATTAAAGATTAAATTAATATTAGCCTTATATATATATATATATATATATATATATATATATATATATATATTGACATGGGCCATGATGTGAATAATGGATGATGGACCAAAGGCCTTAGACTATGTTCAAAGAGTTTGAACTACTCAAATTGTTAATTATATGAATTGGGTATTGATTAAAGAGTTTAATCTAGCCCAATTAATTATTTGGATTAGATTGGGCCATCTCTAGGTGTAGAGAGGCCTATGGCCTAAGCCCAACACTAAGTCCAAGCCCATTAAGTGTTAATGGAATTGGAATAGTGATAGGGTAACAATCCAACCAAGCTAACCAATTCAAAGATGGTGGCTTCTCTTATTCAAAGTTGTGGAATTCCAAGTCTTTGGTAGACTTGGAATGAAGACTTTGAACAAGGACTAGCAATAGTTGCTAGCCTTGACAAAGAAGACACCAATTGGATTATTTAATTAACAACAAATGTGTAAGACACTAATGCTTGGTGCTAGAAATTTCGGCCAAGGCAATTGAGAGAGAGGTTTTGGTTATTCAAACTAGACAAATGCAAGAAAATAGAGTCTTCTTCTTCCTTAGTTGATATGTGAACCTTTCCATATCACAAGTGTTGTGATATCTCTTTCTAACCATCATCCTTGAGGGCAAACACTTAGTTCCATAACATTCAAGATCAAACAAGCTTTCACAAGCACTTGGGGTCATCAAGAGAGGCTTGTGTGGAGAGCTAGTTACATCTTGGAGATCAACCAAGTGCAAACCGTGTGTCACAGGCTAGAGGCTTCACGTTTGGGGAGCTCGGAGCTAGTGGATCGCAACAATTGAAAGCTTATCGAGCGTTCTACTAACTAAGGAGTATTGTAAATGTTACATAACTCTTAGTATGTAGGACTTGTAATTTAATTATATGCCTTTTAATTTTTGTTAAAAATATTATCTCTGATGCATGTTTAGTTGTGTAAATGCATGTGATTTAGATCTTGTGGCATTGAATGGATTCAAACTTGATGCAAGTGTTGCATGCTTCCAAATTTTTAAAATTCCGTATATTTGGTTGCTTTGAACTCCTATTCCCTTCAGTTTATCCTATATTTAGCCATAGAAGCTAGGGTATACATTCTAACCCACATCAGTTATTAATTATTTTTAATAAGGATAATAAGGGTAGTATAGTCTAAATACAAAATAAATTTAAATCAGCTCTTAGCTGTTGGAAAAAAGCTCCAAAATGGAGCTGATCAAATTTGTAGCTGTTTTGGATAAATCAGCTATCAGCTTTGGATTTGATAACTTTACCAAAAACCTAAAATGTAGCTGATTGAGGAAAAACCTCTATCAGCTACTCAAATAAACTGAACCAAACACCCTCTAAATCTAATTCTTGAGAAAACATGAATTTAATCTGATTAAAGTTGATTAAAGTCAACATCTGAAACTTGTAATTTTTTTTTATCTAGCGCTATAGGGCTCATGGGGGGAGGGGGATCGAAACTTGTAATTTGAGGCCTATGAATTTTTTTATTTTGAATGAGATAGTATACATGTTGCTTTGAGTCTTAATGAATCCCACACTTTTCTTTATGTTAATTGTTAAGAATATGATTTTTTTTTCTTTTCCTTCTTTTTAGACCAATGATTAGCTACACAATGATAGTTAGTCTGCAATAGGGTGGGGAGCAGAGCAATATCTATATTTCTTCTATGAAATAACAAAATCGACAAGAAAAATTAGTACTATTTTCTAAATTTCTTTTGAAAATTGAAATCCATATATATATTTGGTTGAATATGCTAAGTTAAGTGCTATAGCTGTAAAAATGCTTAATATGAAGTTTGAAAATTTTGACTTTACTCAAATTGATAGATGGATTTATTAGATTAGAAATTCAGTCAATTCGAATTAAATAATATTAAATGAATACTTATTTAAGACCATGAAAAGAGAAGTCCATTCATTGCAATGTAATCTCAAACACTGTTAATTCCTAAATCTTATCAGAATACTTTAGACCAGTCTGACTAACTTTTGTGTAGAAGTTGGGCGACAAGTACGAATCAAACATGTGGCTAAAGTCCAACCTCCAACCATCACCCAAATATAATTTCACCTGTTAATTGATATAAATGCTCTAAGAAGTAGTAAAAGGTCATCAGGCAATTGAAATTGAATTTCAAGCTAGACACAATACGCCAACCTTTAATGTTCAGATCACTAATAATATTCTTCTAGGATCAAGCAAATTCATGATATTTTTGCATTAGAAAATCAGGCTTTTTCAAGTAATCACATCCTTCATTTGCCGTAAACATCCCATGTATCAACCAAAGCGATTTTCCATATCCCTGTTCATTGAAGCTCCAGTGTTAGCAAAGACTTAAGGTTGAGGTGCTAAGTCAAATAAAATGTCAAAAACTGAGTGATGACATCAAACATGCATATCAAATGCAACCAACTAAGCTTCATGCATCCACCCAATGATAGGTCTGTAAGATGTTATTCGTGTTCCTTTAGGATGCACGCTTAGAATATTCTCCTATGTAAATCTGGAGCTAGTTACCAATTTTTTGTAAAAGGGCAATAGAAACTCTTCAGTGTGAACTAACAATAAGCCTCTAATATATATCATAATAAATCCACTCCATCAGTTTTAGCGGCCTCCTTAAGTTCCTGTTCACACAAACACGCTTGTATTCTAGAGATGCATTATTCCGTGCTTGTACTTGTAGTTGTTGTCATCATGATTACTATCAATCTGTGTTAATAATAAGGTCAAATAAGCACCTCAAAAATCAATGTTTGAATGGCATAGTTCTCATCTTGCTTACCCTACCACCAACTTATGGCTCAGGTTACTCTTCTTCTTCTTCTTCTTCTTCTTCATATGAATTCTTCCTAAGCATAGTACCTCCTTGTTTTTTTGGTCACATCATGCTAAGCCAAATATAATAGCTCCTTTCAAATTTTGTAGTAGCAACAAACATTACTTAGTGGAATTAATTATACAGAATCAGAACTTTACTCTTCCTGTGCTTGAAGGAAAATAAGAGATTGATGACACATTGTTACATAACCTAATTGTTGGCAAATTTTAGCTTTAGGTTTTCCTTAAGAATTGAACTAGCAATACGATCTGCTACAGATAATGTAATTTCAATATTGATGTAGACACAATATAAATAAATTGCATTAACAGAATGCTATGTCGAAAATAAGTGAATCAATTCGTACTTGCCTTGAAGAATAAAAATCTCATCTTTCATAGAACCTGGCTATAAATCTAGTTCAATAACCTCTCACATATAACAATTTTTTCTTTTTTAACATCATAAGTCATAGAATTTGAAGATTTCTTCTATTTATCTCGGTGTACTGTTAGCATTGATTAAAGACATATAAACCTAGCAACCAAACCTGTAATTCGCATTTCAGGCATTTGCTCTAGAACATTACTACAGTTTGTATTATTCTTTACTTTTGGATAACCTCCACTATAATTCATTCAACAGATCATTTCCATTATAAGATTCAAGATGCATAACAAATCAAGAAAGTAATGCATATACCAAATGAGATTTAGTTTTAGGCATCTTCTCATGCCCTTAAAATTTCTTCAACGTGTACTTTGCACGAACTAAAGGGGAGAAAAAAATAAAAACAACAAATTACATCCATAATACAATATATGTACTGTAAGTATAAAATCACATATTGGCAAACCATGCATTTTAAGATATTGCAACTAGGTAATGGCTAAGTTATGAGACATCAACATAATGTCATTGAAAAAAATAGCTAAAATTCAACATCTGATTTTACTGGTACGTACTAACCATTATAAGGTGACTCAAAATTCTCCACAACTTAAAAGTATGATTAATGCTAAGCTGCATATTAAAATGGGAAACAAATATGAATTTAAAAAATGGAAAACAAAACATAATGAATCATAAAAAAAGAATGCAATTGAGAACCTTATTTCAGAAAGAGACAGTCAAAAATTTATATTCCACCAATTTCCTCATCTCCAGAGACTTCGAAAAGAATTAAAAGCATGTAAAAAAATATGATCTACAACTAAATCACACACCCAACGTATTCTAAAAAGCCAAACTACTTGTTCACAAACTTGACCACAGATACAATATCTCTAAGTGCATCTTGTAATGTTCTACTCCTTACTAAAAAACCCTCAAATTTAGTCAATACAAATTGATTAAAAGATTATTTAAAGAATTATAAATGCCTCTACAGTTAGATAGTATTGAGGATACTACCAGAATCATGAATATACCAATTAAACTGATACACCATGAAATATAGTATAATCATCTTAATCAGCTTGCCATTTGATGTTAAGTACTCTAATTTTGCTGACAATATTCTATTAAAATCATGAGGTTTCCAATATTGTTCCTACATAATAAACCGACAGGATTAAACATGACAAGTTCATAACATAAAGATAATAAATGGCATGATGACAACAGTTAATTGGAATATAGGTATGGTAGAGTAACAAATTGTATAATTTTGTTGACGAAAGAAAGAAAGGAGTACCTGTAAAAGAAAGATAGAGATCTTAACATTAATTTCCCAAAGCTTATTAAGGATGGATTCTTGGGTTTCCAAAATGGCATCAGTAGATGGCTTGGCAGCAATGTTGGACACAACCACATCTATTTTTCTATATTTCTAAAATTAAAACAAAAAATGAATTTATGAAAGGTAGTGAGTAAAAGCACAAATGCAATTCAATATGGAATTGGCGTGGAATTGGCGTTTGTGTTTGAGAGCTCACCTGAAGTGTATTGAGCATGAGATTCTTTCTTTGTTGTTCGTTTAACACGTGACAAACAAGACCCAAGGCTTCAATACCCTGAGCTTTGAGTTTCTCAACAGCCTCCTCTACATTTTATTGATAAAATCAATTAATCAATTTACAATCTGTCCAAACAGACATTGACTAAACTCAACTGATTAACAAAGTTAATTGCTAATATTTCCATGCAGACAGAAGAGGAAAAAGAAACCTAAATGGCTACCTGTTTGCGTTTCGATATGCTTTTTCTTCTTTAAATAAGCTGATCAACTAGAACTAAATTTGATTCTACGAGCAGTAATAGTAAGATCATGGTTAGACGACAATTGCGGTGGGTAAAAAATAGTCAGAGGCAATGGTTTGGAAGTGATGAGAGGAGTTGGTGGAGAAAATAACTTAGGAACACCGGCAATTAGTTTTTTATAATGTTAATGTTTCAGGCAATAGACAGTCACTAACCTTCTTCAAAAAAAATAAAAGACAGTCACTAACCTATAATAGGAGGTCAAATGCCCATTTGTACATATGCAAACATTTGCACTGTAGTAAGAGTTCATATAAAAAGGAATATTTAATATAAGAATAATTATATAAAAATATTTACATATTTATATTAGTGATGGAGTTAAATATTTGAAGAAATAAAAATATATAATATAAAAATTTAATATTGTATTCTAAAAAGTAATATTATTTTATCAATAATATAACTAAAATAAATTTTGTAAATTTGCAATAAATATAATTCATACTCAAATAAATTAAAAATTTTAAATTATAATATTTAGCTTATTTGAAATTTAAAAATAATTGTTTTTTGACATTGTTTAAAATAATTTTCTAATTGATTAAAATATATATATTTAAAAATAATTGCATTTTCTTTGTAATTTTATTTAAAATTATATATAAAAATCTTGTGAAATAATTCATTTCTTATCAATTTATTAATTTTTTTATATTTTTAATTACTTTTATGTAAATTAGAGATTGTTTAAAATTATAAAATTATATTTATAGCAAAAATATTAATTATATTTATTAATCATAAGTTATGTGTAAGATGTAATACATTATAAATAAGAAATTTTATAAAATATTTATGCATTTATTTAAATTTGACGATAAATATAGTATAAATTATTTTACTTTTATTCAGATTTATCTAACTCTTAAAAGTTTTAAAATATAAACTAAAACTAACTTCATAAATTTTAAATTTTTTAGAAATTAAATTCTGACTATTTTATTAATATATAAAAAATAAATGTCCTTTTTCATCAAAAGTATTTTACCTCTATTTATACTTTTATATATAGTATTGTTGCTATATTTTTTTAGCGAAATGGGTTCAATCAAGTGCGAGCATGCTAGAGGAATTGTTTCCTCAATAAGAAACTAACTTCTATCATATAAGATGTGGATTTCCAAATACCTTTACTATAATTTGTTTGAATTCTAACGTGAAATTTTGTAAAATTAACAGTGTATATAAAATAGAAAAATTTGGATAATTTGATTGTATTGAAAAATAGGAAATTTATAACAATAAAGTTTTAATAAGTTTGATGAAATAGAATTCAAACAGAAAAGATAGAAAATAAGAACTATTGGAATTGGAAAATATTGAAAGGATTGCTATGTTTGATTGTGTGTTGATAATAATTGGTTGTGTCTTTTTGCCACTCTTTCTTTTTACTCTTATAGATCAATTCCATTAGTTTCTCAGCAAATTATTAATTTTCAGTATTAATTTTTTAATTTGTAGATCACTTTCCTTGCAGATTAATTCTCCCTTAACTCCTCAGTTTCTTAGTAAATTCCAAAATTTTCACGTGCATTCTACCTCAATTTCTATCTCCTTAGATCCACAATCCCTCAGCTCCTCAATTCCTCAAAGAATTCCAGAATTATATTGTAATTCTTCTTAAATTTCTTCCAACAACTTCTAGAAAATTCTCATGTCTTCTTCCTCGTGATTCTTTGGGCTTTAGAATTAATATGGGTTGGCCACAATTTTGGATTTGGATACAAATATTACTGTATTTTTTAGCGAACCAGGTTTAAGTGAATGCGAACATGATAGAAGAATTACTTCCTCAATAAGAAACTAACTTCTATTAGATATATTATAAATTTTTAAATGCCTTTACCACAATTTATTTACGTGCAATTTTATAAATTTGAGAGAATAATGTAAAAGAAAAATTTTGTACAAATTAACTATATTGAAAAATGGAAAATTTTGTAACAAGGTAGTATTTGTAAGTTAAATAAAATAGGAAGCTAATAAAAATAAAAAAATATATTTGAATAATGATTGATAATTGCTAAGTTCTGATGATTGTTGTTGATGATTGGATGTAGATGCCTTCTTTATTCTCTAGTGCTTTTATAACCCAAATGGTATTAATTGCTCAATTAAAACTTGATAATCATCAGACTTTAGTTTGAGGCATTAATTTGAATAACTTATGCCTCTTGTGTTTCTTTCCCCAATTGTTAAAATGTCTATCATAAAATGTGCTTGATAGCGTGCTTCTATAATCTTCTCCTGCCTTAGTCCCCAAGCCAAAAGTTGGTGGCTTGGGCCTTTGAATGAGTTATGGGCTTATAGGCCAATTGGGCCTTGAATCAAATCCAATCCAAAATTATATTTTGGCCTAAATAATATCCCCCGTACAAAATTAGTTTAGGCCAAGTCCAAGGCTAATTATATGAATATATATATATCCCGTTAAACAACTTCTCTTCATTTTTCACCTTTCTTACCTTTTCTCTTCTTTCTCTCTTCAAACATGCCAAGGTCACGTGTTAAGTTCAGTGACTATAACAAATATTTTTGGGGATCAACCTCAAATTAATCAACAGAGTATGAGCAGAAGTTGGCTCAATATAGACATCAAGAATTACTCAAAAAAAGACAATAATGGCCTAAAAAATATTATAGTTTCTCATCTTCATCTATAAGCCCTTAACCTAATTCTTCTTTTTCAATTCAAAATTCAAATATTGGAATTAATGAAATCCCAACAAATTCTTCCTAAATCTCTAATTCTCTATTCATTCCTCAAGAGGAATTTTAAATTTTCTCACTTAATTAGGAAAATCTCAAAGCTATTTTGCCAAATAACACTCCTTATAAACCCTTACCATCTTTAATTTCTCTATCAAACCAAAACAACCAAGCCTTCAATCAACCAAAAATTAACATTCCCATCTCTATTTCCCTCTTTTATCAATATATAAACATAGCCAAACAAATAAAAATTTCACTTTTAATCCATAAACTCACCAAGACCCGATAATAATTTATCCTTCTTTTGCTAATATCATAAATCCCCAATGTTATCTTAATACCATAAAAAATCCATCCACCACAGAAAGAGGTCTCATTGCCTATTTACTTGGTCCTTCCTTAGCCTCGCACTACTGCTGCTGTTGCCATCCCACACGAAGCCAAGCCCATCATCTCATCTGCTGTCAACCTCACTTGTGTCACTTCATCACAGAAAGTAATCTTGGCAGATTGGCACCAAGTCATGAACTCAGGTTCTTACCCAAAGCTGATGCCTATTTTGCTTAAGTGATATCGTCAACCATCTTAACGCCAAGCTGAGGTCATCCATCATCAATCTTTGCTGCTAGCTCATCTTAATTTCATATTTTAATAATTAAATTTGAGAATAATCCCAAGGCTATTCCTCAGGCCGAAACATCAATTTCCCACTTTAAATTTAACCCAAGCAAATTTTACTTCAGAAAGCATTATAAAGGTAAATCTCACACTTTTAATTGTTTAATTTCAATTGGTATTAAGACTTTAAGCATTTAATTGAGATAATGTTGTTGCCCTAAATTTGTACATGATACTTGAACCATTAACTTGTTTATTGTGCTCTCTGCTCAAGATTTTTATGCTCTTTTGCCTTGAGGAGTTGTGAAATTGATGTGAAATTGCTTGAGGCATCATGGATTTATTTTAAAATTGCTTGATGATTTATTTGTTAGCCAAAATTTTTGAACTATGTTGATGATAAATTAATGAAATTCGGCTAATTCCTCAGGTAAATTTATATTTCTCAAGGGTTTAAGCCTCAATTTGGACTTAACTTTTGCTTGATAGCCCAAAGTTATTAATTTTATGCATTAACAGCTTCATTCACATATTGTAAATTAGGATTCCAAGCAAATATAAACTTAAAACTTATTTTAGTAATAAATTGCCAAAATAGTTTGTTTATATGATTTGCTTGAATACCTTATGATTTAATTTGTGAAAATTACTATGCACTTTTTAAAAATTTCGAATTGATAAAAATAAGTCGAAATAATGTTTAAATTTTTACTTTTGCTTGGTGACTTTAGCTTAAGCAACCTCTTTTCAACAAAAAATTTGGTTTAAATGCCTTAAATAATATGCGTTAACTGATTAATTTCCAAATTTTGGAACTACTTTTAAACAAAGCTCAAATCAACTAATGCTTTAAAATGCAATTTCTCATGCAAAAATTCAAAATTCTTAGCATAACTTTACCTTTCTTTTTCACACTCTCTATTTTAAGCTTTAACCATATTCATGACCCTTGCCATATCATTATCAAAGTCAATTCATATAACTTTTGCATTTTTGGTGATTTGGGACCTTACCACAACCATTTTACCATTTATCTCCAATAAATCTTTTGAGGAATTTAACAAATTTGCCTTAATTTTACTGTGGGAATGATGATAATAAATTTTGCAAAGCTTATAGATAAAATTTTATGGTTCTCAAACTATTTTGATATAAATACCAAATTTAGTTACTTATTTCCACAATTTTTGTAAAATTTTAAAGCAAACAACATTTTAATGGTTTTGGCTATATGAATTACTTTAATATGTCAATACCACTTATCATCATCTTAATTCCTCAGGTAAATTTTGTAATTTTCATAATTTTCATACTATTAGCCAAAACTATCTTGTAAAATATTATGGTCTCATCATTCATTTAGGCTTACTTGATAAATTTCCTAAGGATTATTCATAAACATTATTATTCCATGCTAAATTCATCTCATTCTTGCATCTTCATCCATCTTGCTTTGATTTCTTTAAAATTTCAAGCCAAATATAAATATAATGATTTGTTTGCTTAATTTGGCTAAAACCAACTTCATTTTCTCAGAGCCACTTTCATGAAAGTTGCATTTTTCACATGAATTATACCTCAACATGCTCAACTCGATGTATGGCCTATAGTATTCACTTTTGCATTTTTTACACTTTTTAAATTTTGCTAGCAATTTAAATAAGACATATTTGGCTTTTAATGGAACATAGAGCTTATTTCTAAGCTGAATTTACTTATTAGCAAACCATTATTTTCTTCACATGCCTACTTAGATACAACTCTACTTAGCCAATATAATTTGATATTTCATCTTTTTTAACATAAATGCTAAAGAGATTACCTTATTTTGAATTGTACTTCTACCTTAAAAATTTGCTCTTCATTTGCATGTCACTTTTTCATTAGCCATAGCCTTAAATTTTTTGTAGTAAAAATGTCTATCCCTTTGGTTACTAGAATTCCTGGATTATCACCAACTCTTACATCACTAATCACACCACATGCGCACTACATCCATACACTACTAATAAAATAAAGCAACATATTCAAGGTATTAGCTATCAAGCCAACTTCCAAAACCTAAAAAATAAAATATTACCACTATATTTACTAAGTGGCAAATTTATAGACAGAGGCTAGTTACGTATTTTATTTATTACTTTTTCATTTCCCACATAGGAGGGAAAACTTATAATAAAGGACTCCATGGATCATTGACCCTAATTTATTCTACTCAATGAAAGATTCCAACAACCCCTCCTTTCTTTAATTTTCTTCTTTATATCCAATAATATTTTTAAGTCAATACGCATGGAATTGATTGATGCCACAAGTGAAAATAGATCTTTATTAATGAGCAAGGAATCTTTCTTTTTTGGGAATTTTAATATTCCTTTGTTGATTCTGTCTTGTATCATATTCTTGAAAATCAAATAAGCATTATAAAATTTTAGATGGCCAATTTAGCACAAACTAAGTCTATAAAGCTCTTGAACCATATCATGAACTACATCCAAGTCTTTCTCTACCTTTGGAGGCTGAGGAGGATGCAAATAGGCTTAAAGAATCGACACTTAACCTTAAGGAATCTATATTTGGCCCTGAGAAATTACTTGTCCTATAGGTGAAATGTTGCCCTCCTGGCCTTATACCTAGCCTTAAGGAATTGGTACTTAGCCTTGAGGAATTTTTACTTGGTATTGAGGACTAACTCGTTCCCCATGAGGAATGTTATCCTCCAGGCCTTCCACCTAGCTTTAAGGAATTGGTACTTAGCCATGAGAAGTTACTTGTTCCATAGGTTGAATATTGTCCCCCCAGGCTTTGCACCTGGCTTTGAGGAATTGGTGCCTGGCCCTGAGGAATCTGCATTCGGCACATAAATGGAATGTTGTCCTCGGGCTTCTTCCTTATTGAACAACCTCCTAATAATAAATCTTAGGCTGTAAGCTTGAATTTATGTTACTGTCATCACTATAAGTTTTGACTTCATATGTATTTATCTTGATAGCATAATGCCCAAGTTTTTACTGAGGCTGAATCACCACTCTTAAGGGGGAGTTTTGACTCTCTTACTACCTGGAGATTCGTTCATTCTTTCTGGTAAATGAATTTGTCATCTCCTGTAAAGTCTCCTGAATAATATTGTTGGTTTACTACATAGAATTCTACAGAGATCTACTCATTTGTAATATTGACTTCTGTATTTTTCTAACTCCTTCTATAAAAATAGATTGATCGTTCATGCCCTCAGTAGTAGTAGTTAAAACATTGATGATTTTAAAATTTGACTTGCAGATTCAAAAGGTGCCTTAGTCTAAATTTGATCTTGAGGTACCGAGCTTTTATTAGACTATTTTAATAGATCATCTATATTTACAAATGACTTGGTTGGATCACTAACCTTGATAGTTTCTTTTCCACTTTTAAATCTAGTCATCTTATTAAAATGTAACCTACTAGGCATGCCAAAAGATTGTTACTATATTTTTTAGTGAACCAAGTTTAAGTGAACGCGAGCGTGCTAAAGGAATTGCTTTTTCAATAAGAAACTGACTTATATCAGACAAATTATGAATTCTCAAATGCCTTTACCATAATTTGTTTGGATTCCAACATGCAAACTTGTAAATTTGAGAGCATAATGTAAAAGAAAAATTTTATTCAACTTAACTTATTGAGAAAACGAGAAATTTTGTAATAAGCTAGTGTTTATAAGCTAAATAAAATAAAAAGCTAATGAAAATAGGAAAATATGTCTGAATGATGATTGATAATTGATAAATTCTGATGATTATTTTTTATGATTAGCTGTAAATATTTTCTTCTTCATTTCTTTGGTGCTTTTGTAACCCAAATGGCATTAATTCCTTAACGAAAAACTATCAGTTCTATATTCAACTTTTGATTAATTATCAATTGAATCCTACTTTTAAAGTTATTTCAATTTACTGCGTCAACTTTACGAATTATTTCAATTCTATTCAATTTAATTTGAAGGATCAAAATGTATTTTTAAAACTTACTTTTAGACCCCTATGAAATAAATTTGACAATTATTAAATTTTTTTATCATCTTTTTCCTATAAAAAAATAAAATATAAAAAAATAAATTTAAATTATAATTTTACCATTATCAACATAAATCTAAAATTTAATTTCTAAACATAAAATTTTTAACTCTTTCACTAAAAAACTATATACTCTATTTAATTTAAAATTTATTTCTTAACTTTCAACCATATTATTTAAAAAATTTTCTAATATGGGTAAAAATAAAAGGTATGAAATGAAAAAAAAAGAAATAATTTTGTGATATTAAAAATATTAGTCAAGAATAAAAAAAAAAATGATTTTTCTAAAAAAAATGAAAAAATTAAAATTTTTTTTTATTATTATTTATATTGATAGTTAAAAGTGCTTACTTTCTATTTTTTTTATCTTTGTTTTTATTTTTGTTAGTCTAAGTAACAAAATGGAATTATAACCTTTTTTTTCTTATTATTTCATTAATAAATAAAAAGTTAAAATTTTATGTAAAAATTTTTAAATTAAATTTAAAATTTATTTCAAAAATGGTAAGATTGAATTTTGAGAATATTTTTAAAATTTTATTTTTATAAAAAAGGAAAAAATTTTGAATATGTGTCAAATTTATTTTATAGGGATATAAAAATATTTTTTAAAAATATGATTAGATCTTTCTATTAGTATAGATGTGCTTTAGTGCTATTCTTATATGTATGTGGACATTGTACTTTTATCCCTATTAACAATAAACTAATATTCATTAAAATAAAGTGTTCATTTATTTGAACGTTTACCCTTTAATATTATGTTAAATGAGTTTATTATTGAGAGTTAATAATATGAGTGACAAACTCATTTAGTATATATTCTATAAAATGTTCATAGTTGTTGGATTAATATATGAGTAGTATTAATCCGTAGACTATTACCTCTGTCTATTTTCCTTGATCAATATATGATATCAACAGTAGAAGGTAGTGAGTCTCATGCTACTTGATATGAGATGTTAGAATAGACATATAGATACTCATATGATAGGTGGATCGAACTGTGATATAAGATATGTGATTGTATGTAAATTTACTTTTGTCAACAATCACAATCTTGGACAAAATGGTGTATATGGTCCTTTAACCTAAGGCGACATAGTCATCCACATATGGTTAGTTAGAGTTTGTTAATGTTTACATACATGTGCTAGCAATGTATGGGTATATAGCATGTGGTGGCTCTAGTTGGTTATATGTAGGATGACTGATCGGCCAAAATCGAATTCATTACCTAGAGTGAATTGGGATAAAATTCTATACTACCCAAGTTATTATCGATGAATAAGCACCTGACCAGGTCAAACTCGACTTACACAAAAAGATTTTCTAGTAGTAGTTAAGAATTGGACTGAAGATGAGGTCATATTATTGAGGTAATTAGAATTTGACTTAACCATGACTCTAGCCGATGTTAAGATCTTGCAATAAAGGGACATTTAGTACACGATAGTTATGTTCTATGGTTCTTATGAATCTATATAAAGCATTAATTTCTAATTGGGTAGTCGTGACATCTATACTAAGGGTCACTTATGACTTATAGGAACTAAATGTGATTAATTGGAATATTCACATTTAGCTTAGAAAGGTGTTTCCATAATATTAAGTGTTAATATTATTTCTAATTACCAATTGAACTTGAATATAGTAAGTCACACACATAAGAGTTGCACATATGATGATAATTATTAATTTAATTATTAATTAAAGAGTTTAATTAATTAATTAATTATATTATATTTATGCATGTGGAAGGATTAAATATATCTAAAATCTTAATTCAAAGGTTAGGACTATTTATGATTAATTAAATATTAATTTGGACTTAATTTAATATGTGATATTAAGTTTAAGGACAAAATTGATATTTACCTCCAATAGTTGTATGTGTATGGGCCATGAGATGGACCACAAGAAAATACCATAAGTCTGGACCATGAGATGGATCATATGGATATAGTATAATAGAAGAGACTTGGGCCTTGGTCATTTAAATATTTTGGTAGAGATAGGCCTTATTTAAAAGTTAAATAAGTCCACGTGCTCTTTTAATTAGTTTGGTTTATATAGGCTTTATTTAAAAGTTAAATAACCCAAAGTATTGGAAGAGACTTGGGCCTTGGTCATTGAAATATTTTGGTAGAGATAAGCCTTATTTAAGAGTTAAATAAGTCCACGTGCTCTTTTAATTAGCTTGGTTTATATAGGCTTTATTTAAAAGTTAAATAAACCAAAGTGGCAGCCTAATCTATTAAGAGTTAATTTGGTCAATGGCTAATGTTAATCTTATAATCAAATAAAGCCCGCTAACATGTAAGTGTTTGCATGATAGCCACCTAAGTATAAGCTTTGCATGCTTGATGCTTGCATGAATGACACCTAAACTTGGTGTCATAAGCATGCATTTTATGTTAGTGGAGGATGTATAGAACATCGACCATAAGCTATTCCCTACAACACATATAAAGGTGATATCACAAGAAAATCTCTCAAGTATTGAGGGTTCTTCATCTTCTTCATCCTATGTAGTGAGTGACTTAGAGAATACAAGAGTTGTACTCTTCACATAAGACCAAATCCATCTTTACTTGGGTATAGGTTGTATAAGAGTTGTGCAACATTGTCTTCATCCATTTCCATCCATTGGAGGTAGTAATCGGTCCTACACACTTAAGCTAGAAAATAGCATCTTTGTAGCACCCTCTAGGTACCACATACAAGTGTTCCAATAATATGACAACACATGGCACAAATGTTTTTTTTTATATAATAAGAGAATATACATTTATACCAAAACGCTTGTTTATACATATTGTACTTTAGTATACATATATAACTTGTTATCAAAATAAATACATTGCTTAAAAACAAAATGCTTGAATGTGATGATAATGATGA